>RXOD01006145.1:0-11124 GCA_005223375.1 Amoebophrya sp. AT5.2
ACCCATCGCCACTGCCCACATCATACGAGACCAACTACCACAGGACATACAAGGCGCCCACCCCTAGACCAATGCCCAGGAAAATGGGTTGATCCTCCCCTTAATATTTCTCGCCGCCAATCTCGTACTGCAGTTTGTCGTACTGGGCTCGCAGTCCCCGCAGCCGCCGGTCGAAATCCACGTCTTTGTCCGCCATTTCTCTTCTCAGGCGCTCGTTCTCCTCCTGTACTGTGTTGAGTTTCAGCGCGACTTCGCTCTCCTGTTTACTCGGGTTCAAGCCGTCCACCGCCGCCAGCATGTTCAGGATCGACCCCTCCGGCTGCTTCTTCTTCACCAAAGCCTGCAGCTCCTCGATCTGCTTCAGTAGCTCCTTCTCGCGCACGTCCGCCTTCTTGCCCGTCAAAAGCCGCCCCCGCAACCCCTTGTACTCCTTCTTGAGGTTTCGCAGTTCTTCCTCCAGCGCCTTCACCTTCATGCGGTCTTCCTCCATAAGCTGCTGGCTCTCCACGTACCACTTCAATTTCTCTCTCAATTCCTCTAGCTCCGCCCGATTCGCTTTGTCCAGGTCCTTCTTCATTCTCAGCTTCAGCGCCTCCAGCTCTTGCTCGTTCAACGCCGGCTTCTTGACCAATTCTAAAGACTGGACCGAGGCCTCGATACTTTCTTTATTCCCATGAGAGACGCAGGACTAAAGTCGATGGGGATACTAACAATGAAGACAGCTACAACCATCGATAGAAAAGAAATGCCGGCTCTTATCGGACGAGCTGCACGTTACAGAGCGACAAATCCTAGACACACCGCGTCCCAAATCGAGTGATGCTAGACACACCGCCTTTAGCTTCCGCTCGTTCTCATCAGAACCACTGGTATCGAGTTCATCCAGCCTTAATAATTCCGACTCGAGCTGGGCCTTCGCGTGCCGCGCGTTTTGGAGTTCCAGAGCGAGCTGCTCGCTGCGGCCCTGCTCGGCTTTCAGCTGCTCTGACAGCTGGTTCGCCTTCTGAAACGTGGACAGATTCTGGCTGCTAGATCCTACGGTGAGCGCGACGGCGAGGTTCTCGCCCGCGAAGGGGTGCTCATCGGCGGACTTGCGCAGTTGTTGGTTCTTTTGTTGGATCGCGATGGCCACCTCGCGCTGCGCCTGCACCAGCTGCTGCTGCAGTGTGTCCTTCTCCTGCCGCAATTTCGAAACGCGCTTCGCCACCTCCTGCTCGATGATGGCGTGCGAGTTTAGGATGATTGCGTTCCCGTCGGGGAAAATGTTCGTTGCGCTTTGTACTTGTCCGCTGTGGCTTGGAGAGTCTCCCACGCCGAGATAGGTCACGCGCCGCGGCTTGTGGTGCTGCCGGGAGACGACTCTCCCGCTTTCGTCGACAATGTAGTCCTCCGGCGCGGAAGAGGAGGTGGTCCCCGACAGCCCCGCGAACTCGGCGGAAGCTGTTTGCTGTTTGCTGTCCTCTTCCACAACTACGTCGACATGGTCGCGTTGATCATTTGTATTTGTCGCTCTGGTTACAATTTGTCCTCGGCTGCGCGACGTCGACCGCACCGGCACTCCGCCCCCCTCCCCTCCCTGGTCGCCGGGCGAGAGCGCCGCCGATGAGAGCTCGCTCGCCGGGGTCCGGTAATGCTCCTCGCTTTTCGCATCCACCAACCCCCCTTGGCACCCCGGCGAAGGAGCCGCTGCTGCCCCCAGTGCCAATTTCAAGTCGGCGAGCTCCTTCTCGTTGCCGTTTTTCAGCTGCTGCAATTGGAAATCGGCGTTCTTGGCCTTCTGCCGCAGCTCTCGGTTCTCGACCGTCAGCTTTTCGTTGTCCTTCTCGTACGATTTTACCAGCGTCTCCAGCATCGCAGTGTCGTCATACGGGTTTGCTCCTGATCGCCCTCCCACATTGAGAAGGGCCGCCGCCCCGGAAGATGAAACAAGCGCGGCCTTCTCGCTAAGAAGCGGCTTTTGTTCTTGCGGGGGCTCTTGCTCGGCAGAGTTGGTCGCTGGGGCGAGCGTAGCTCCGACGTGTTGGGCCTGTTGGAGCGGAGGGTCGAGCTCTTCTGGATTTTTCGTGGCGCTCGCCGAGGTCTGCAGCTGCTGGTCCTTCAACTGGCGACGGAGACGGGATATCTGAGTTCGGTTTACAAGTATTTGTTTCCATCTGGTGCCAGCGCTCACATCAGCCATGCAGCAACCGAAAGAGAACTAATATTTACCTCTTCCTCCATCTTCTCCACTTCGCCACCGAGCCTTTCGTTTTCGAAGTTGAGTCTGTTCCGCATTTGCTCACTGTCTAGGAACTTTTGCTCGATTTTCTTCATCTTCCGTCCCACCTCTTCATTTTGCTCGTCCAGCAACTCCGCTTGCTGCGATTGGGCTTTTAGCCTTCGCGCGCGTTCATCCTCCTCTTCTTCCAAGTCGTTCTTCAACCGTTTTATTTCCTCCTTCCGCAACTCCAGCTCCCGGTTGTGTTAGAGGTTGAAAGAATTACCCATTTTCGACGGCAGGTCTGGCGTATTCATTGCTCGCGTGGCTTCTGACGTGATAGTGAACAAAAAGTATCAGCGACAAAATACGAGACATCACACGACCACCCCCCGGGCTCATCGGTCGTACCAGAGTATCTACCAGAGGACCTACAAAACTCTACCCACTCTCGCCTACAACAAATCTCGCGGCCACACACATAAAAATGGGTTCTGTTTGTTCCTTCGGCTTCGCTTAATTGTGGCGACTGACAAGCTCGTCCACCTCCCGGCGTTTGTTGCGCAACACCGCGTCCAGTTCGTCGTCACGCTCCTGCAACTTCATCCGCAGCTTGACGTTCTTCGCGTCGAGCTCGGCGATTTCCTGCTCCGCCTTCGTCTTCGACTGTCGCAAAGCCGAAATCAGCTCCTCCAACTGCGAGACCTTCGAGTGCAAATCCGTCAGCTGCGCAAACGCCGCCTGCACGTCCGCTTCCGGCCGTTCTCGCCGATCGGTGCTCGACTCCGCGATCGATCCGACACGATGGCGAGCGCCTTCCATCGCTTTGGTTCGCGAGGTCGAGCGACTCTTGTTATTCTGCTGTACCCCGCCGGGAGCGGGACCGGGACCACCTCGTCCCTGTGGCTTCGGCGCGGTGCCCATCTTCTCCGTGCTTTTCTGCGAGTCGCGGCTGCGGTTGAGGTACATGAGGTCGCGACTCCGATTCAGCATCGTGCGGCTCGTGAGAGGACCATCCGTTGGTGCGGGGGACTCACGGCTCCCGGGACCCCCGCGGCTTCCGCTCGCGGACGCGGCCGTGGCGGCGCCGGTTTTACTGTGAGTAGGACATTTTACGTAGTAGAAACGGATCGGCATTACAAGTTCATCGCCCCGTCCAAACACCGAAGGAGATCTTCCCGATTGTTCAGTGAATGCAGCAACAATCCATGACCAAAACCGATATCACACCAGAAGCGAGTTCGTAGTGCGAGAAATGGATACCTCATCCTCGTCACGGCATAGGATTAGTTCAAAAAATAATTCGCAAGTACCCCCCGACCGCCCCTGCTCCTCTCCTCGAGGCGCTGCTTTCGCGCAGGAACCTGTCCGTGGAGGGAAACAGGATGTCCATCGAGCGCAGCACCCGGCTCGCGGGGTTGAATCCGTCTCGCCGCCCCCTCACCATGTTTCTCGGCAGCGTGTCCGTCCCCTGGCTGTCCGTGAGGTTATCGTAGCGGTGCTTCCGCATCATGCCTCCCTCGGTTGCAGCTCCCCCTTCTGGGGGCACGACCGCCTCCGGCACAACGAAACTCTCAGACACCGTGCTCTGCTGCATTTTGATCACGTCTTCCGTGGTGTAACTGGCCGCGACGTCAACATCTTCTACTCCCGCCCCCGCACCGTTTTGTTCCCCGACGCCGACCATGTTGTTAAGCCACGTGCCCTGCGACCCAGACTCCAGCGAGGCCCCACTCCGAGGTGGAAACAGATGTCCCGCGACACCGTGAACCAGACTGGGATGCAGAGTTTGTTGGCCATTTTGCTGCTGTTCTTGTTGCGCTGCTGTCGCCCCTGTAGTACAACTTCTGCCTTCCTGCAATTCCAGCTGCGCGAGCACGGCCGCCTTCTCCCTGATCCGCTGCTCCAAGGCCTGCTCTTGCACCTCGAGGTTCCGCACCCGCCCCGCCCCCGATGATGGATCCCCGATGATGGCTCCATCTCTCTGCCCCCCCGCACCTCCCGCGACGTCGCTCTCCCGAAAAAGCTTCTGTGTGGACTCCGTCGGGAACACGTTCTCCGGCCGCAGAGCTTGTTGTCCTCCCGCGCGAGACCCGCTCGCTCCTCCTCCGGGTATAATTGGACGTTCCAAGACCACCTCCTTCTCGGCTTCCTGCTCGCCCGACTTCCCGACGTTAGCACCACTACTGAGAACCTCCGCCGATACACCATCCCCCCTGTGGTCCCCCGCGAACAGCACGCCGTCTATGGCCGCGGAGTACTCTTGTTCGCGCTTTTTTATCGCTGCCTGGGCCTGTTGTTTCTCGCGCTCGCGGTCCTCGCGCTCGCGCTCTTCCCGTTCCCGCTCCTCCTGTTCGAGCAGCCTCTGTTCGCGTTCCTCCGCCTCCTGGAGCCGACGGAGCAGCTCGTCCTCGTCCTCGAAGTTCTCGCTGTACTGCTCGCTGGCCTCGTTCTTGCTCGCATCGTGGTCCGATGCCTCGTGGTCCTCCGGTGACTTGTCATACTCATTCCCATCGATGCTGAACACCTGGGGCAGCGGCTCAGTCGCCGAGGCGGCGGTCGGCTGGGGTTGATGTTGTTCCTGCGGCTGGGGAGGCGGTGGCGCTTCGGCTTCGTCGGGCTGTTCTTCCTCCACGAACGTTTTTGCCGCGTCCGCCCAGTACTTGGCGCTCGCTTCTTCCTCCGCCCGCAATTTCTCCGCCTCCTTCTCCCGGAGTACCCGCTCCGCCTCCATTTTTTCCTTCTCCGCCCTCTCCCGCTCCAGTTTCTCTTTTTCCTCCTTCTCCCGGAGCTCCCGCTCGGCCTGCTCGCGCTTCTTTCGGTCGTCCTCTATTTGTCTGCGCTTTTCCTCCTCCAGCCGGACGCGCTCGATTTCGGCCTTGCTGTCGGCCAGCGACTTCAACAGATCGGCCTGGTACGCTGCGAAGGCCGAATTCTGCGCCGCAGTGGTCGAGTCCTCCACATGGCTGGATTTGGATTTTGGTTTTTCCTCCTCGGAGTCCGGTTGTTTCTCCTTCGCGATGAGGTTGTGCGTCAGCTTGTCCAGCGCAGAAGGCGAGGAAGCGGCAGAAGGAGAAGAAGCGTCCTGGTCTTTCCGGTTGCGCTTCACCTTTTTGCCCGTGGAAGTGCCTGTGGTGTGGTGTGGGGGAGATGAAAACTGTGCTAGATTTATTCGTTCGTAGTTTATCAATCGTCGGAAAAACAGGCGAACAATTAGTTTAATACTGCACATGTTCACGACGGATTGCTACATGCATCGTCCGCATCGCGATCAAAACGGGCGAATCTATGTGAAACCTGTGAAACAAAATAGTACGCTTCCCCTGCATCTTCGCCCGCTTGTCGGGCGAGCGGTATTTCATGCCGCCTGAGCTGCGCCGCAGCGCGGACGAGCCGGAGGAAAGCCGGATGTTCGCATACGGGTCGTCGCTAAATTCTTTCCCTCCCGTTCCCGCTCCGCCAGCCGCCGTCCTCTCCTCCTCGCTGGAGCCGGAGGCGTCCAGAAAATCCCCCAGCCCGCCGTCCATCTTCCTATACAGATGATTTTACATGAACAGCAGGGTGGTCATTCAAATCGCCAGGCTTCGCAGCTTTGCAGCTTTCTATTTCTTTCAGGTGTAACTGTAAAGGCAAGTAATACAACATAAACAGTTCGCTCCACGAGTGGGCTATTTTGAAAAGAGGTTAAAGGAGACATCCCCGTAGAAGTGCAGGCGAATAGCTTCGTTCCGTTCGCGACGCAGATTTTTGGTTTCTCTCGCGGCAATTTGTTCCCTCGTCTTTTTTTGGTTCACTTAGTATCGGTTCTCCGATGCAGAACACGAAAACGCTGTCGAAAAAAAACCACGTCGTCTGCTGGTGAACGTGAGCGGGTATTTTTTCTAGGTAGCCATAGTAGGTGGAGAAAGAATGCACTTACGCTTTACGTAGTGAACAAAAAACTCCTGGTAAGGATCGGAGTCGCAGACGCAAGCATGCAGCGGTATACTCAACAAGACGTGGATCAGCCATGGATCGCCCTGTTGGCTAACAATTCCGCATTTATAGCTTTCACCGCCCGTCGCCGTCCGGCTCCCTGATCAGCAGCACCCAGTCCTCTTTCCCCGCCACGGAGTCTACCACCTGAAACCCGTACTTTCCGTACTGCTTTACATTGTACTTCGTGGTCGTCTCCAACACCAGCGGCATCTGCTTCTCGCGCGACAGCGCTATCACGTGCTGCAGCAAACTGCGGCCAAAGCCCAGACCTCGTCCATTCTCCGGATCGGCCGCGAACAAGTGGATGTAGATGTACGGCCTTTTCGAAACCACCACCGAAAACACCTCCTCCCCTCCGCCCCGCATACCCAGAAATCCACCACCCCCCAAATACGGGAAAAACCGCCGCGTCACCAGGTGCCGCCGCTTCAACTCGCCCAGTTCGTGCAAAAAATCGCTCGGCAGCCGCAGGGACTTGCTCTCCCCGACGTCGGTTTTCATCATCTCGTAGCCGTGCTCCTCCCAGGCGACGTGGTCGTTGAACACGTCCACTTCTTCCTGGCTGTCGGAGTACACCGGAAAACAGCACATCACCGCCCGCAGGTGGTCTTGTTGTTCATGCTGGGCGCGTTCGACGTCTTCTTGTTCTTCAACCTCGAACGCGCCCAGCACGAGGCGGAAGTAGGAGGCGGCTTGGAGGGTGACGCGGAGGAACCGCTTGCAGTCGTCCGGATCCCTCGCATCCACCACGCCGTCCAGCTTTTGAAGGCCGTCGACGGAGGCAAAAGCGTCGTGCACGATCCCCGCCGCACGAGCGAGCAAAGGATCTTCTTGTAGATTGAGCGACCGTATCCTCGTCCTCTTGCCCGTGCTATTTTTATCTTCAAGTTGATTCTTCATAGTTCTTCTCACCACTACTTCGTCCACGAGCGGGTACTTGGCGCATGACACGCCGCGTTCCATGACCTCCTTCACGCGCCTCCGACTTCTGGTTTCCGCTCTTTTGTCCGCGTTGTTGCAGTAGAAACCGTACACGAGCGGAAAAAACTGGCCCCACCCCAGCAAGTAGTTGAAAAAAAGGTTGTTCCAGTTGGTGAAAAGTGATCCTCCGTCGTCCGATGCAACTTTCGCGAACCTCCTGTCCACGAACGTCGTGAGCACCGGCTGCACCGCGGACATGGCCGCCATCAGGGCCAAGAGGTTCACCCACAACAACCCGATCCCGTTAATTTTCCGCATAAACCACTGCTTTTTCTTCAACTCCTTAAACACGATCGCCGGCATCTGGTCCAGCACGTAGTCGAGGACGAAGGTCTTCCCAAGGACGAACTGGGTAAACGCGACGATCAGGAACAGCCCCCCGTTCAGCGCAAACACCGTCCAGAGGGAGAAAAAGTCGCCCAACTCCCGCTCGCCTTCAGCGGAACTGCAACTAGTGCCAAAGGGGCAGACGACGTCGGCCAGAATCCTGCCGACGACGTACATGGCGATGAAGAGGAGAAATTGCCCCACATCGAGAGTCTTGGGGAAAACGCCAACCGGGATGTACTCGTGCGCGTCGTCGTGGAACTTCTGCAGGAGGATCGCGGAGTCCCGCAGCTCGTTGCGCTTCTTCCTCCGGTACGCAAACCGCAAGAAGTTGTACAGAATGACGAGGCCGGCGAGGATGGCGCCGAGGAAGACAGCTCGCAACTGCTGGTCGGCAGTGCTGTCCCCGTTGGCACCGCTCGCAACCACGATAAACGGGACCCAGTCAACGAAGCTGTCGAGGAAAACCAAAAACCGCGCACCCGCGCTGGACGCCGCGCCGCCTGGTGTGGGTGCATTTGACATCTTTTGCGCGCCAGAATGGGACTCTCCGGCCTCTACTGCTATTGATTCTAATTCTTCTTAAACTTACTCCTGCAAAAGCTGCACAAACAGGGCAGGAAACAGAGGGTAGAGCTAGAGCAGCCAACACGAAGAAGAACGAAAATGGACGGAAACGCGCCGGCCGCCCCTTTCTCGGAATAAACGCTTTGATCGATGCAGAACCCCATCGGACATCTTCGAGCAGTAGACCGATACAATTACAAACGAGTGTGGGGCAATAAGCGAGTCTATGGAACCGACCTGCGGAGTCGAGGAGGCGGCGCAAACCGGTTCCAATGGCCGCGAGCTGGACGTCGAGAGCGTTCGGTTCCGGGAGCTGCGGTTTCGGGGCAGGAAGGACGAGCAGAGGGGTTCGTAGCTGCGACGACGAAACGGCGCGCCCCCCGATAATCTCCATGTCGGTGTCCTTGGTGTCGCGGGTCGATCTATCTATGTAGTACTAGAGTAGTCCACTTAGAAGAGAGTGTAAGTAAATCAGCGGGACGCGGAGCGACTCAACATGGAATGATAATGAAGCCAACTACTGCAGGCGAAAAAAAGCTGGAGCTGCGTCAGTCACATAGTTCTTTCCGCGCGGTGCACGAGTATCAGAGGCCATAGATGATACAGTAGCGTACGTGATGAAAGCGCTGAAGCCATCAACTTTGCAGGCCGTATATGATCCCCGGAGCCCGGTCACTGTCATTCAATTCAACCACGAAGCGACGACTCACGAACCAGTACGACTACAACGACGCACTGACAGCATCCATAAAACCGAAAAACCCCACTGTCGATCCTGGACCGATAACACATTTAAAAAGAATCACAAAAGCGGCCGATGGGACAAAGAGAATCGCCATTCCTGTCTGTGCGCTGCTGCGGTCCACCTAGGCGACCTTGCCGAGGCCTTCTCGTCCAGCGAGAGCGCTCGAGGCTGGCAACGGCTGCCGCACTCGATTTCGAAATATGTCCGCGGTTTGAGTGTTGAAACAAATTGAAAGTTTACCTTGCGAGTCCTGGATGTAGGAATGTCTTGGACTAGCACTCGCTGGCGCCGTGGTCTCGCAGGTTTCAACTCGTTCGGCAGTGCTAGTCCAAGACATCTACGACCTCAATCGCTGGACACGTGGTCTCGCAGGTTTCAATTCGTTCGGCAGTGCTAGTCCAAGACGTCTACGACCGCTCCTGCGAGGGGCTGTGCAGTCGCTGGACACGTGGTCTCGCAGGTTTCAATGCAAGACATCTACGCTCTTGCGAGTCGCTGGACACTGAAATTGAAAGTTTACCTTGCGAGGGGCTGTGCAATCGCTGGACACGTGGTCTCGCAGGTTTCAACTCCTCGTTCGGCAGTGCTAGTCAAAAAGTCAATGTATATAAAATTACAGCTTTGGCTTTTACTTTGCGCCGAAGCTCATACTCGGTGGCACTCGTCTGGTTGCTCTCCGTACGGCAGCGGGACGCTGAAGAAGAAGATCTGCTTCCGCAACGGATTCTCGTCCTCCCCCACGGGCATCCGCGACCGGTCCCCCAACCGTTCGTCGTGCAACGACACCGGGCCCACCCATTGCCCGAGCTCCGTGCTCTCCGGTTCCAGGTCGTTTCTGAACATCTCACCGGACCCGGAGGGAGGCTTTTTTTTACGGAGGTGGCTATGAATATGAAAATGATTATACAAGTTAGAAATGGAAGATGAATTGCAGACGCAACGGCGCCGCGGAGCCCAAGCCGTTACCGCCCTGAGCTCGCGCGTGTTCGCCGTCGTTTCCGTGAGGGTCCGCGCCCTCCTTCCTCCCCCAGCGAAATGGTAAAAACTAAAGGCCTACCCTTCGCACGTTCGTCGTGCGGTCCTTCTCCCGCCAGTTTCCCCGATGTCCTCAGCCTCTTCGTCTGCGTCTGCCTCTCGGTTGCGCTTCAGCGTCATCGCTTGAAAAGCGTCGAGAGCCCCGCCCATGTCTTCATCTACATCTTCTCCGAAATCCTTGGCGCCTGCGCCATCGCCCAACATTGCGTCGTCCCCGGACACCGATGCTTCGTCGTCGGAGAACTCCTGCAAGCTGCGAGGAAACAATTCGCCAGAAGAAGCCGCCGTGCTGGCAGTCGAGCACTGTCTTAGAAATTCTGCGTTGGCGTTGAGGGCTGCATCGTTGGCGTCTGCGTGGTCGCGCGTTGAAGCTTGCAGATGCAAGAGGTACGCTGCCGGGCACTCTCCCTCCCTGTCCTTGCAAACCAGGCGCGAAATTCCCATGACGCCGGTATAAAAATAGCCCCCCTGCTTGTGCCACTGGCCGCGGAACTCGACAGGAGCGGCGCCCGTGTTTGCGCTTCTGTTCAACTTCAGGCCCCCCCCGGACTTCGTTTCTACTGGATCCCAGGCGTCGCCGGGTTGCATCAAGTAGCTGCGGAGACGTAGAAAAAGACGAAACCCGTGCTCGGCGAAGAGGGTGCTCGTCGAAGTGGGAACTCGACATCGAGGAAGACGAGATGATCTAGAAAGCAAACCGTTCGGCACCCAAAAGGTCGGGAGAAGGGCGCGGATTCCGATTGTGCAATTCGCCGCCAACACGTCGTCCCAAGTTACGCCTACTGCTTCGAGCCAGGCGTCCGTCGCGCATAAAACCTTCTCCGAACTTGCAGCAAGACAACAGAAGCGCTCGCCGACATTTTGCGAGAGAAATTCAGTGGCTGCCGCAGATTCCGCGCACTGGTCTGCGACCGCCATCCAGCCGTCGCCCGATCGACCCCGTTCCGCGTCCCCGTTCCGCATCCCCGTTCCGCATCCCCGTTCCGCATCCCCGTTCCCGCGTCCCCGTTCCGTGGCTCCACAACATGCTGCTCGAGCTCGGTGTAGGTCCGGGGACGGCCATCCACGACGTGCCTAAGTAAGCTCTTGGGGCCCGGGCCGGTGTGGTGCTGCTGATTGTTCGACTCGTTCAGCTGCTGGAAGTTGCGCAGCTGCAGGAAGCTCGTCCGGTGCGCGGCGCCAACTGCGACGCCGCCGACGTGCTTCTGCAGAAAGCCCGTGTGGTGCGCTGCGCCCGCTGCGAAGAGGTCGATGTGCTGTTGATCCGAGCCCATGGGCGCCACCATCCACGACT
>RXOD01006146.1:0-11123 GCA_005223375.1 Amoebophrya sp. AT5.2
AGCATCTGCATCATCATGGGAACTGCGGGCATGGCGTACTGCCCTCCGGCCATGACCGGAACGGCCATCATCACCACCTGCATCTGCTGCTGCTGCTGCTCACCACCCAATCCCGGCGGCGGCGCAATAATGCTGCTAGTCGAACTGTTGTAGTTGCTAGGCGCACTGAATGCAGCACTAGCTCCCGTCGCGTAAGCATGCTGTGGTACAGTGTTTGAGATTCTAAGAAGCAAATGCGCAGCGAAGGTTTTCACCACGGAATTCACCTGTTGGGGGACTCCATGACCTATGCAGCTCTCTTCCCCCGCTTGGTGCCCATAGTTTTGTTCGCGGTCGAAAGCGAATGCCTGGTGTCCAAGTCCACGTCTACGATGAACACGAAGCATAGATACAAAACCATAGTTTTGGAAGCCGCCGTAGCATAGATAGACTATAACTTATTTACTCTCTCTATCTGTAACTTAGTGACTTACCTGCTCGGCAGCTCCTGCGTCCGAGATGTATTCGTTGTAGTACGACGGGTAAGACTCCAGTTCAGAGTTGTGCATTCCTTCGGAACTAGAAGGTGGTCCGTAGGTCGCGCAGGTGGGATGCGAAACCGAAGCCCACAACATCTCCTGCTCCTTCTGTTGCTCGTAAGGCACCGTTGAAGACCTGTAGTTGAATTCTTATAAATAATATGTTCAAAAGCGCTACGATACTCATACTGGTTCACTTTAGAATTAGATTGAATTTTCGCGTATCCACACCAAAGCTGCTAATTGATTCTAGTGTGGCCGCCGTTGCGGTTCCAGTTCTCCGGTGGAAGATAAAAGTAGTACCCCTGCATCTTGCCTTTGTCGATCGCGTCAACGAAGCAGACGACGTGATCGTGTTGAAGAATAGAAGCGTTCGGCGCGTTCTGTTAGATGAAAAAGAGACCTTCCTTGTGAAGAGTATCTTTTGCTTTTCGAAATTGCTGAGTGGCTGGCAATGGCCGCCTTGTTCTGTCTTTCAAAGCAGGACCAGGAGAAGCGCTCCACTAAATGAGTCAATGAGTGATGGCCTTCTGTTATGAAGAAACAGGTCTGGTGTGAAGAAACAGGCACAAAGGCGATGTCAGTGCACAGACAATTAGTTTAGCTTTCAACATCATAGGAAGCCCAAGCCTTTGGTTTCCGCCGTAGCGGTCCCGTACGAGAATACGGGGGCGATGGGGAATCGTCGGAGACTAGACCGAAGTCCGGACCAACCAGGGAGCCCACCCACACAACCGACGGACAGTGGCCCCCTACTTTCAAAGGAGTTGCTGACGACACGGGGACCAGAGACTCATTAGCCCATTGAAAGAGCCGCCAGGAAAGCTATCAACACACAAGTAATTTAGCTATCAACATAGTGAGAGATGCTTCACACGTCGATGCTAGGAAAACCGGTACTAACAACTGCTTGATAACCGGGATAACAGAAGCAGGAGTGACGTACCGTCACACGAGCAAGATGAGCGCCTCGAGTTGGTTGATCGTTCACCTACAATGGAACGAAGAGACGCCGGCTGAAGAACAAAAAAAAAGGCTGGGATGCTGTCGAGAACGCAGGAACGCCTGCCGCAGAAAAAAAAAACAACGGTTCATATGCTTTCAAGAACGACGGGACGGGGACCTATCACGAATAAGAAATGATGGAAACAGAACAAGACTGTTCGCGTCCGGCGTCCGCGTCCCGCCGTACGAATACTAGTACTTTTTAGATATCCTGATGGCGTCGCCCCCCTGATTGAAATGGCCCCTCTGAGAGGTGGCTCTCGATTCATGAGAGCCCCATCCGTGGCCGGCTTCTCTGCCCCACGTCAGGTTCGCTTCGTCTTCAAAACATCATACAGCGAGAGTTTTCAATCCCTTGCGAATTTTCGATTCGAAGCCAATTGCGCGAGAGTTCTGCTATCTAAGTTTCTAAACTCAGAGAGCCAAGTGCCAGTTCTGCTATCTAAGTTTTCTAAACTCATTCTGCAGTTCGTTGTACTCTTACCCACAACTGCAACGCCACCTTCAATTTCTTCCAATCAATTGGACTTGGAAACTCTTTGGTCCAACTTCACGATAACACCCGCACGCCAACCACAAGGCCCTCACGCAAACGATCTCCTGGCAGGAAGTTATCCACGACAACGGCCTCGGATCCTTCGAATAGCTCCCACTTGTCCGATGCGCAGCAGATTCTGCTTTCGAAGCAAAACTGCACTTTCATCCGGCCATTCAACGAAACCGAACCTCCTCCCGTCAACAACTTCCCACCAGAGCCTGGGGCACTGGAAATCGGCGACCGGCTGCTGTTGGTGTTGACGTCGGCGGCAGAATCCCCGAACGGGTTCCGCGAAACCGGTTTCGAGCCTCCACTGTCGAGATTCATTGTAGTGATTTTTGGTGACCAGCAATCATATCTTCAATTAGCAAATTGAATTGAACAGAAAGGCAAAGTCATTTCAAATGCACGAAGCAAATCTAACGTAAGTGCTTACGTAAATCTAAAAAAGTACCCGTCAGCAGCCGTGTCGCTGCTTCTGTTCGCGTCCCCAAACTTCACGCTACCCCCGCCGCCCAAGCCGGCCCCCCATGTTGGCGGGCTCTTCTTTTCCTCACCACATTGTGTCGAGACGCTTTGGTCTACTCGCTTGAGCACGATCGCGCAGTAGCCCGGCCGCGAGCAAAGTCTTCCCGCCGGGTAGAGCAACAGTTCGCAGTCGATGTGCCTCAGTGCAAAGACTCCCTCGCCCCTGCAACTGCTTCCTCCCCCTCCGCGCGGAGTTCTCGCAGAGGATCCCGCTCGCGGGGTCGAAGAAAGAATGCTACGAATGCACTTCTCCGTGATGGCCGGCAACGTCCAGGATAGCTCCCCCGGGCCGGACACCTTCAGCTGCAGCCTGCCCAGTTCCTCCACGATTTTGCCGTTCTCCGCACTCACTTGGCCGAACTGCAGTTTCGTCAACCGCGCCGCCTGCTGCAGCTTCTGCTCCACGTTGCGTGTGACGGAAGAGAGCTGGCTCTGCACCTCCCGACATTGGTCCGCGGTGTTGATCTGCAGGTTCAAGTTCTGTCGCTGCTCCGCCGCTTCGATTTGATGCGCCAGTCCCGCCTCGGCGACCTTCAGCGCGCGCAGGTCCGCGAAGCTCCGCGTCAGCTCGGGGAGTAGACTCGCGCGCCACTGCTCGTTGAGGACAGTTTCCGCGGCCGCGTGCGCCACCCCCGACACATCGAGCTCGCGAAGCTGCAGCTGGAGTCGCGGAAAATCGCTCTGCACGAAGTCGGACTGCACGCGGACGTACTCCGCATCGAGGAACGTGCGCTTCAGCTGGGCGAAGTTCCGATTGAAAACGCGATGCGCAATCTGGTGGATTACGCCCTCCTCCTGGTGCGGCTGGTTGCCCTTTTCGCTGTCTCTGCGGGCACTCGTAGAAGCGTCGGCTCCGGCTTCGGTTTCGCCTGCGGCCGAGCTTTCGGGCGTGCTAAAACGCTCAAAGTCACAGTCGCCTGCTCCGGACGCGTTGCCGTCTTCCCGCTTCTTGCTTGCGACCGTGGACGCGGCTGGAGACCGATCTTGGCTCAACGACGCAAACGCGTGCTGCGCGTCTTCAGTTTCGCTGACATTGGAGGCCGTTCGCGCCGTTGCGAGCAGTTGCGCCGATTCAATGGGCACTCGCGGAAGGGTCCGGGTCGAACCCGAGAGCGAGGCACTCGAGGGTGGCGCTGCAAGACGATCGCTGCTCGGGTGGGAAGAGAAGACAGCATCTGCTGCCCCGAATTCGGACGCCTGCCACTCCTCCGCCTCTGGTTCGTCGAATGAGTACGCTTTTACCTTACCATCGCTTTTGTGAGCAGAATCGTTCTTCTCACCGAACAGTAGCCGCCTCGGACCGGCACAAGCCGACAATGAGGCCATGTCCCCGCATGCATTGTCGGCAGAGCGCGTTCTCCACCCCCGCCGCTCCTCGCCGAATACCGATTTCCACTCGTCTTCGCAGCCGTTTCCGCACAGCTTTGCCGCCCACTTCGCGCCCACGCGATTTAAATCCTCTACCACGTCCTCCCGGAACCCCTTCCCTACCTCCTCTTCGCGCTCCAGCCTCGTTTCCAAAACCGCGCCCTGCTGCTTGAGCTGCGTTGCGAAATCTGCCTGCACGCGCTGGAGTTCGGCAACCAGTCTGCTTTCGCAAGTCTGCACATTGCTCCGGATCGTGGAATCTATTTCTTGCCCCACCTCCTGCATCCGCGTGCGTTGCGAGCGGTCCAACTCGCTGACTTTTTCATGCACAGTCGCCGCGCAGAAGGCTCGCAGGGACTGTTCCTTATCGTGGAAGAGAGCGACGAGCGCCTCTGGCAGGACAAAAACAGCGCCACCGGGTGCAGTATCATCAACACCGGCTGGAAGCAGGCCTCGTTCAACGTAACTCTGCACCGGCCGAAAGTACTGCGGCAGAACCTCCTCGGTGACTTCGTGGCGAATGCGTTTCCTCGCCGGCTCCCTGCTCAGAATGGAATCCACGACGCAGTCTGGGAAGTACTGGTCGGTCTCGGACTCGGCACAGTCGCCGCTAAACCGTTTTCTCGTACTCGGCGCGGAAGCACCCACGCTCGAACAACTCAGCGACCATCGGCGCGAAACCGCCTCCGCGACGGCAACGCCAAAACGGGCCCGGTCGTCTTCTCCCACTTCCGTCGACGTCGAGGTTGCTGGCGCGACAGGGCCACTCGACGTCGCGCCGGCTTCTATTACAGAGTCTCCGTCGTCCCATGATCCCGGGCGATCGACGTCACCTAGTCCCAGAAGCTGCTCCAGCCGACGCATGCGCTTCGCCAGGTGCTGCTGCGAAACCTGAGACTCGACAGTTTGTTGCAACTCAATCATTCGACTTTCAAGAGCAGAGAGCCGCTGCTGTGCGGCTTTGTGCTGAGCTTGAAGGCGATCGTTCTCGGTCTCGAGGTCCTGCACATACAGCTCTTCTGCCTGCTGCGCATCCCAGCGAGCGCGGTCGCGCTGCAGCCGCCGTGAGTCCGACATCGTTTACCGTTTAGAACTCAGACTTTCTTGCGTGACTGCTACATCGTTTTGTTTCGATCGGTTTTTTTGAGAGGCACGTGGGATAGGAATACGCGAAAGTTCTGAATAGAAGGAGTTGTGAAGATCTCGCCGTCCGCTCACGAACGCGTACCACGAGGGCGCGAGGAATGCCAACTCTCGAACTCACATGCGATTCTGTAGCACCGGTCACTGAGCCAGCTTTCGCGCTGCTCGGAAAGATCGAAAGCTTTGTCCAAAATTCCTCGCCCACTCCAAAAACGTAGTATACAATCGAGCAAATCCTGATGAGAAATGTCGATTGCCTGGCGCTTACGCTCAGCTTTGTAGAGTGGCTACACGACTATTGCTTAACGCAGGGTTACCACGTCGAGCTGTGTGTGCTTGTTTTAGCCTCTGCTTCAGTGCTATGCCATCGTATGATGTGTGTATCTCCCGGAGTGTCACCATGTATGGCCAGCAGCACGCGGTTCTCTCTTCGATCTTCGATTGCCATGGCACTATGTATCCGGCGATTAGCGCCGAGAGAACGCATTGCCGATAGAATCACTGGACGTTGGCAATAAACAGATTCGATTGATAGTGATGCGAACTAGGTGATTATAGTAAATTGTGCTAATAACCTTACAGAACATGATTTTCTCGAATAATGCGCTAATGTACATGTAGCCTAAGATGTCCCTCAAAACCTGTCTAGTACTGAAGCTGTCTGTCCACTCGTTATTGAAAATCCATCGATCGAGTCCGCGCGTCTACTTTTTGAGCGTGGAGGCCATCTTCTTGCGTTCGACTGGTTTCGCCGGGTGGTCTTTGTACCAGTTGGACAGACTGCATATCGACAGGTTGTGCACTAGCTTGGCCTCGTTGGGGCTGTGGGGACCTGCTTTTGGGCTTCCGTGTCCCTGCTTCTTGCTCGCGCCGCCCTTGCTGCCAGCAACCGGACGCTCCACGCCGCCGTGTGACGGCTTCTTCAGGTCCTGATTTCAAAAATCATCGCATCATGTTGCCAAAGAAAGAATTAAAAGCTTCCTTTCCTACTTTAGAGGTGCCTAGAGATTGGATTCAAGCACAAGCACAAGTACCCTGAAACTCCTTGACTTCATGACGCCGACCTCCAGCGGCTTTGAGTGCGGGTCGGCTTTCGCGTCGAAAGGGTGCAGTTCCCACATGTGCGTCGGGTACTTCTGTCGTGGGGAGCCAAGGCTTCGCGGCGACACGGGAGCTGGACCACCCATCGTAGTTCCCTTTTGGATATTGGCTATTTTCCTTGATGAGGCTCAGGCGTACGCGTACTTTTGTCTAGTAGCTCTCACGAGCTAGTACCCTTTGGGATGAAGGTTGAATCAGCGTTGTCAATCCTCGGGAAAAGGGTTGTTCCTGTTGGCGAGAGAAGAAAGCCAGAAACTTACGAGTAACTAACGGTTGTGGTCACACGACGAGTGAGTGGAGAAAAAACGGAAAGTAAGCACCGACGAACCACAGTATCGGAAAAAAACGACCGATGGACTCCAGCGAAAAAAACCGAAAATGCACGATACGAAAAAACCGACTCATTGAGTTCTATTTTCCGTTGAGAACCAGCGAAGGTGCCCTTTTTTTTGACAACGGTCATGAATCACACTTCCCAAAAAATTGAATCGCTTTGGCGAGTTGAGGAGGCAGCCTGGCAAAAAGGCGCTGCACTCTTGCTTCATCTGTACGTAAATCTAAATCGTTAGATTTGCGGCAAAAAGTACTTAGTTCTGGTCTTTTGTGGCTGCATCTTCCTCGATTCACGAATACATTCTCTTGTTCCGTTCTTTGATGTGTTTGTTCAAGATTCGCTGCAACTGCACTGCCGTATTCGCCTTCTCCGATTCCGCTGGTGACGTCGACGACCCTTTGCCGCCAGCGGAATCTTTCTTGTAGTACTTGCGGAGTGAGTCCGGTAGCTTTGCTTGCTTCAGACCGAATTGGCTTCTTCGGCCCGCCGCCACGTAGGCGGTGCCGCGCGCAGAGCGCGGGGGCATGGTCGCCACGCCCCAGTCGGCCTCCACGTCCGGCAACTCGGGGAAAACGAAGCTCGATCCCCGGCCCCCAGCCGTGGAAGATACTGATGTTGAAGTTATGCTAGAAAATGCATTCATCGACGCGGCCCCTGCAAGTGAACCACGACTGCCCACATCTCCCGCCTCCACGCCCTCCGTCCGCCACGTGCTTTTCCGAAACGGATGCGGGTCGTGGATGTGCTCTGCCTCTTCTCCGACGCCGACGCCATCCCGGGCATTCTTGGCTTGAATTTGTTTCTTTGCCGTTTTGCTACCTCTATCATGTTCCTGTTCGTCCTTTCCCCACTCCTGAGCTTCTCCATCGTCCGCCTCGTCCTCTGCCATCCGCATTTCCGCATTGAGTCTGGCGATATCGGCATAGTCGCGCTTGCGCTCCTCAGCGGCCCACTTCCGCATCTTTTCGTCGAGTTGCTTACCCGAATCGCCGAAATCAACATCTTCTTCTGCGTCGAGGATGTCCTCTTCCTCGGGCTGCAGGATTCCCTTCTCCTCCCTCGAAGATCGGCTTCTAGCTCGCCTCTGCTCCAAAAGAGAAGAATCCCCGCCCACACGCGCTGCACCCTCATCTACGTCCGGTAATGTCAGCTTCCCAAACTTCTCGCTATCGCGTTGCTGCAGGGCGAACGCCAGTGTCTTGTCTGGTACCGTGCCTCCACTCCGGGAGACAGGCTCGTCAAAAGGCACTTGCTTCATCGAGTTCAGAAACCGCATCGATTTCGAACTGGGCGAGAAAATTTCTTCGTCGGCGAAAATCTTGTGTTCGTCGAGGGCAGCATTGGTTGTTTTCGACAGATTCGTCAGCGGCGGATCGATATTGCCGTTCCCAATGTTGCATTTCCCGGCCACGTTGCGGCCGGCCTTCCCGCTCGTATTTCGGGAAGAGTTCGCGATAGCGTCGGGCGTGCTCGAGTCTTCGCGTCCTTCCGCTGTGTCATCATGGTTTCGGTCTCTCCCTTGTTCGGAGCTGGTGGAGCTGCTCTTGAGTGCGGAGACAGCAACCATGTTTCGATACACGTGCACACCTTCGAGGGCTCTCGCGGAGGGGCAAATCGCATCGCGAGCCTCAGGCGGCAGCAAATGCGCGAACTCCTCCGGGTTGCGAAGGTCCAAATTCGAATATCCACCGTGCTGGCTAGGCACGTCATTGCTGTCTTCGAGGCTGTTGCGTCCACCCCCATCGTGGTCGTGCCCGTCGCTGGCTTCATCTCTGCCCTGCTGGAAGCGAGTGTTGACTCTGGCCGCACTTTCGGCGTGATCCTTCGCAAGACTCGCGAATAGTGCGTCGACAGGCGAGATCGCAACCTCGTCCTCCCCAGCTGCATGTGGGTCATCGAAGTTTTTTTCTGTAGCTTCGCGAGCTTCGGTCGGTACGGAGGCTATTTGTTCATGTTCCTGTGCCTCCCCTAGTGTTTTCTCGCGCATCTCTGGCGTTGTCTTCCCTAGTTCAGCGCCCGCTCCACTTCCCAGATCACCCGAGTCCGAACTCCTCAAGTTGATCCCAAGCTCAGCACCAGCCTCGGTTTTGACGTCATCTGCACGATCGGCGCTAACCAGCTCCGGACTGTCTCCAATTGCAACACTTCCGCCCGATCGCTCCGCGGCACCCGACGCTGTAGAAGCCGACACGCTCTCCCAAAGTTTCTCCAAGTCGACCCGTACCTCCTCTGCCTCCCGCGTGTTTATCCGCCGCTTTTGCTTGGTGATTCCCTCCACGTACCTCTCGTACGTCGCGTTGAATTGCACGATGGTGTCCACCTTGGTGGGCCTCGTGATTTCCTGGAACCTGCGCGGCACCGGCAAAGAGGACAAGTCTGGATCCTGCAGCGTGGTCACCGCGGCTGCGCTTCCGAAACTCCCCGTCAGCGGAGGCCCTCCCGCAATACTAACACCTGCCACTTCCTCGCTCGCGAACGGCGACAGCGCCTCTGCTTCCGCGTCCTTCATCGCCTTTTCGCGCTGTTTCAACACGAACTTCTGCCGGGCGGACATGTGCTTCGACACAACGGGGCGTAGCGAGTCCCGCAGCCAGGGCGGGAGTTTCAAGATTTGTTCTTCCTTGCGGTCCAACTGCATCTGCTCTTTCTTCATCGCCATATCCTCCGCGAGCTCCTTGGCCGTCGCCATGTCCGCGACTGGCACGTCCGCCAGCAGCAGAGAACGCCCCTGCTTCGCGAGCGCTCCCTGCTCGTCGGCAATCACCTCGGCGAGGCGGTCCAGCAGCAGCCGACCGGCGGCCAACACGCCTCCTCCTCGGCCATGATGACGGCCGCCGTCGCCCCCCGCGAGCGGCGGAAAAAACTTCTTCTTGTCACGATCCCCCCCTGATGCACCCGGCCCGTTTTTCGACGAATGCGGCGCCTCCCCCGGCTTATTATTTTTACTCTGGCCCAAGCTGCCGCTCTCCTCCAGAAAGCCTCGGCAGTACTGGGCCAGCCCGTACAGCACCTTCGCGACGTCCACGCAGCCTGCGCTCGGCGTGTCCGGCGCCGCCTTTTTGAAATCGCCACAGACGAGCCGCTTCGAACAGCCGCGACAGGTCAAGACCTCGCTCATCTGGAGGAAGCGCCGCAGGCGCTTGCTCGAGTACATGATCCGAGCCGTCATGTTCTCCTTGTTTCCCAGAATCTGTTCCGCGATCTCGTCGCTGACCCCTCCTCCGCTCGTCCGCTCCTCCTCGGCGCGTTGCTTCGCCTTCTGCCGCGCGGTCCGCTTCTTCTTGCGGCTCGGCGTCGCGACCGGGCACTCGCACTGCGCAAGCTGCGCGAGCGCGTTTAGCTGATTCGAAGATCTTGCCGTGGTCGTTGTCGACCGTGGGCTGGACGCAGTTTGCGAAGTTGCATTTGTTCGTTGCACAGCGACAAGATGGTCCACCAGCTTGGTCAACGGCAGATCCTGGGTTGCGAACAATACTGCGCGCTTCACCGCGACGCGGCCGGGACCGGAGGCGCGACATGTCTCCTGTGCAAACTGGTGAAAGCGCTGCAGATACAAAAACGCCTCGCCACGGTTGAAAGCAGTAGTGGCTCTAGAGGCGGAAGAGACTGGCGAGCAAGAGGAGGCAAAGTTCCTACTGGTCACCGCAGTGGGCAGGAATGGTGCTACACGCGAAAGGCGCGCTGCAGATGGTGCCGCCGGGCGCAATACACTACTCATCTACGGCATGAGTTGGGGTTGGAGGACGAACGCTCTTATTTTGACAGTAATTATTCCACGTCGATCTTCACGAGGCACGGAAAGATCGGTAGGTCAACATCACGTGCACGACCACGTCCACGATTCCTGCTCCTAAGAAAAACAAGCACTCACGAGTGCTCCTGGTGCGAACGCCACGGCTTCACGGCCTAGAACCTCCCTGCGGAGCACATGGTGAGAAAAAACAAGAGCACAGCTGCGACTAAAACATTTCACGTCCGATATTTTCATTTCCGTGCCGCAGCCGTACTGCAAAAACAAATACTACACATCTTTCGCATGCAAAACGTCGATTCTGCTAACTTCATGCCTTAGTTCCTCTTCCGTGTCGTCAATTATCTCGACAACATCCATCAAACTGGTGATAAGTATCTGAAACAAAAGTGGGTTTGGAAGATGTTGAAGGTCACACTCGTGAAGATCGGTCGCTATGTATTCGTCGTGGGTCGCGCTTCGTTCGGAGTGTCACGCTCCACCGCCCGCAACGGCAGCACCGTCCACGTCGTCTGTTTTCATCGAATGGGCTGGGGCTGCTCCCGCTGTGCTCTCCCTTAGTAATTCATCAGCCTGATCGTGATCCTGGTTTCCCCCGCTCCCTGTCTCAGCACTGGCAGCTGCCGCGGAAGCATCGGGCCCTGCAGTCCCGCTTGAGCCGTCTTCGCCCGACGGATCGTCATCCCCTTGATTGGCGCTCGCCGCAACAACCGCAGCGCCCATGGCTCCAGCCTCTGCAGCTGTACCACCCCCCGGCGCTGGCTCCCCACCACTGGGACTGGTACCCGCCCCCCCCTCCGCATCTCCTTCTCCACTCCCCGCGGCGGCACCCGCACC
>RXOD01006147.1:0-11120 GCA_005223375.1 Amoebophrya sp. AT5.2
ACTGTGACCCCCCCACCCCCCGTTCTCTTCCCAGTGAGTCGAATGCGTTTCGGCACAGCCTCTAAAATGTTCATGTTGGAAGAAAAGTAAAGGCAGAGCGTTTCCGTTCGAGGGAACTGCAAAAGATATACTGCTCAACCGCACCAAAATAAATCCTTCACTTTCTATTTCTTTCTCGCTACCCAATAGCCAAGGACTTCTACCTGATCCGAGATTTTTCTGTCTTTTGTTTGTGTGATTTCGTCTTTCATGACGTAGATGAGATCGAAGCGCGACAGTAGCGAGTCCGGCAGCGCGATGTTTTGGTGCAGCGACAGCGAGTCGTCCCAAGTGGAGTACACTGGGTTGGCGGCTGCCAGCACGGAGCACCGCGCGTTCAGCGTGGACTGAATCCCGGCTTTTGAGATGGACACCGTCTGCTGTTCCATCACCTCGTGGATGGCCACTCGGTCCGAGAGGCCCATTTTGTCGAACTCGTCGATGAGAACGATGCCGCGGTCCCCGAGCACCATCGCACCCGCCTCGAGCGACCGCTCGCCGGTCTTCTGGTCGACCTTCACCGCGGCAGTGAGCCCGACACCAGACGAGCCGCGACCAGTGGTGGAAATCGCCAGCGGAGAAATGTTCATCACGAAACGAAGCATCTGAGACTTACCTGCGATCATGTTGTCCACCGATCCGAAGATTGATACAACAACCATAGATAATAGACAATCCGCACGATTTTTGCAATTCCGTCCGATCGAGACTTCGTCTGCTCTTTGATTTTTTATTTTGTTGAGTGCAGATATAATTTTTGAACCAACTGCTTTATAAGTACCGCAACTGGGGTCCCCCACCAGCAGCACGCTGATGTCTCCTCGCAGGTGCGTTCCGTTTTCGAAGTTTTTTTCTGCGCCGCCCACTGCGAGCAGCAGCAGTCCTTTTTTCACGGATTCGTTCCCCGATATTGATGGCGCGAACGAGCGGGACAGCAGGTTGAAGAAGTCCTTTCTCTTCGAGATCTCCCGAATCGCCTTCGTGTCCTTCAGCTGGAGGTCCAGCTTCACGAAATGTTCCTTGATCTTCTTCACGCTGTTGCACACAATCCGCATCGGAAAAATGCCGCTCGTCACGCCGTTCTGCACACTATGACGGGGGTTGCTTCTTCTAACGCTAAGTGAGGACTTGGAATTGGAACCAACTACTATAGCGATGGGGCGCCCTCAGGACGAGGTGGAGTCTTTCTTGGAGGTGGACGTGGTGGAGATCAAACCTCTACAACTCTGCGCTCCGAGTCCGACCGCCCGGCGCGAAGAGCCGGGCGGTGCAGAGATGCGTCGTTTTTAGAACGAAGGTGAGAGATGAAGAGGATATCTCCCATATCTCTCTCTACCCCTACCCCTACAGAAAGGCAGCTGGCTAGATGCTGATCGAACGTCGAGCCCTATAAACCAGTTAGACGCGGCACAAAGAAGCGGAAGGAAAGGGCGGAACTTTTTGCCGCGTGACAGCTACACTTGTAGACTTCATTCTGCCCATTTCAAATTGCCTCGCAGATCATCGACAAATCTGAACTGATGTTTCGAGAAAATCAAAAATGGCGGTCACCGCGTTTTGCATTGATTTGCTGTAGTGTAATTGACCTGTATCGTGTTAGCAGCAGGAGCAACCCTGTCATACACCTTTGGGAAGGCTTTGTAGACGCCCACCACGCGCACGCGGTCGCCCGGCTTCACGGAGTCCACCATGTCCTGTTCGACCATCGCAACCACCGACACCGGAATCTGCCCCGTCGGCGCGTTCTCTGGCGCCTCCTGAATCACGAGGCGCTGCTGGTCCTTGTACCTGGTCGAGATCGATTGGGGGAGGAGGATGGGCACCGGCTTGTAGAGACCACGAAAAGCTATGTTTGTACACCCGAGATCCAGGCAAAAGCGACGCTCGGAGGAGCTACAAGTGGTCGTGCTGCTGCTAGCTCATGCGCTAAATTTTCTTTTGCATGCAACGAGGGTTAGACTTCCGCAAAGCAGCAGCTGCAGCACTATCAAAATCAATACTCGCAGAATCCGAATTCTGTTTTCCACTTGAAGCCGTCGGCGTCTTCTTTCAGAATGGCGTTGTAGCGGATATCCTGCCACATCAGGCTGGTGTTATCCCTGTGCTCGCGCATGCGTGTCTGTTGTAAAAAAACAGTTCTTTCGAGTTTTCGTCATCTCGGTTCATTCGCGCGGGGCTTAATATACTTATCCTGCAACTTCCGCCGGTACAAGGAAGTAGTCCTGTTACACTTACACCCACACGTACTTCGTGCTCGATCCACTCCAAGTACTAGTTGTACCTGCGTCGACGAGCCTTGGTTATCGCAGTAGTAGATGCTTTGCGTTAGGCGACTTTGTATGGATGAGGCCGACGTCACGACGCCCTCCACGCACACCAGCTGCGTGACCAACCCGCTGTGGAGCCCTCGCGGCGTGACGTAATTTCTCCCGAACTGTCCGCAGAGCCCAATCCGTACCGGCATCGGGTTCTTCTGAAACTTCTCGAAGCGGGCGCTCTCCATACCTGTACGTAGATAGAAGTTGCCAGACGCTTCAAAGTGCCTCCGTCTTGCCATCTCTGCACTTTGGTTCCTAATGATCCTAGCGCATCATCTTCAATCAACAAGAATATGCGATCGAAGTTGTTTGATGATGTTGAATGATGTCGAATGAGTTACAGAAGGTCTGCAGTCCTGCCTCGAAGCACGGTATGTAGTGCGAGGGTTTTTCGAGCAGGTTTCGGAGCATCCCCGCTGACCGCTTCTCCAAATCCCGGAGATTGACATCCAGCCGATACGTGCCCTTCTCCTCAGAAAAGATGCGCAGAAGCTCCTCCTGGTGCTCGGGCGAGTTCTCGAGAAACGCAGAAAAAAATTCCACCCGCTGGTTGATGTCGTCCTGCTGTACCGACACCATCTTGCCCGAGCTAGATAAAGCTAGTATGTGTATGTGGTCGTAATCGTATTAAAGATGAGTGTGAGCAGTCAGCTCCTCTTCTTGCCTGCTGAGCGAGATAAACGACGACCTAAAAACGAGCAGGCACGACCACTACCTCTACCACCACCGGAACGATACGTCGGATACACCTTGTTTAATTACAAGTGTTGCAAAAGCAAATACGGGTACCACGACAAGCTCTATCCATACTTCAAGTAACTTGAGTAGCCTCTCCGAGCGCTCCTACAACAGTGTTTTTTTTGGGCTTGACATGGAAATGCTTGTGATGCTGGGCTGTTTGTCATCGCTTCCTCGGTACGACTGCTATAGTACAATTACAAAGAATCACAGCAATCTATCAGTGCTCCTAAGCTTGCCGCAAAGGCGAACTCACGAAAGTTCCATCGCGAGCAAGTTGCGACAATGCCTTTGTCTCCTCCACTTTTAAAGCTTTTATTCCTGCTAGATGATTCTTATGCTCGCCTCTTTTGCGTAAACACGCACTTCATCTCATTGAGTCTTCTACCGAACACTGGCAATTTTGCCTCGAAGATTCACAAAAGCAAAATCTTCCACTTCACCCACACGGCAATACCGAACTCGTCTCTTGTTTTTGAAAATATTATCCGTAGCTCTGAAACGCACTAAAGTAAATACGCCAACCTCGTTTTTCGCTTCTTTCACTTCTCGTTGTCCTGGATGTTTTCGTGGATGATAAAGGGAAATGCCAGCAGCAGCTTGGTCGTGACTTCGTGTGTAATTACGGGCTCGTTCGTTCTTGTTTTTGTTACCAGAACCACAAACAGCAGGGATCGAAATTCATATGCGGCTTCTAAAGTCTGGCCCTCTGAGTGGACGAAAATCAGTACGTTAACGTTTGTTTGTTTAGTGGAAGCTTATCGTGATCGTCGGTCCCTCTACTGCTCGAACAAGCGAAACCCTGAGAATTGCTGCAGTAATTCCTATACCTCAAATGAGTCCTGAGGAGGTGGCTGTGGAAGTTATAAAAGTATCGCTCATGTCGCCTGTCGACCTCGACACCACACTAGCAAGTGGGTCTGCTTATGCTTTTGAGTGCAAACGTTGATATGGCGCGGCTCTGATCGTTTACGTTTCTACGAAAGTGCAACGAAAGTGTAAAAACCATACCGCGTTATAGTTTCAAAGCTTAAATACAATGCAAAACAGTAAGTCCTTACAGTGCCGATGTGCGTTTCACGACCGTTAAGCCGGTCGATAGGATGCGCACCCCCCTGTACAGCCACGAGATCCAAGATGCTATGTGTGTAGAACCACGAATATGTTTTCCCGACGGAAGAGAGATGATCCAGGACAGTGCAACACCACGACCGAGGCATTGAACATTCTAAAGATCTCCAGGCGCAAAAGAATGGGCCGCAGTGCGGTCGCGCGAACTTCGTTTTCTTTGGTGCTGGTGTTCCGTGGGTCAATGTCGATTGTCGCTGGTAGTGCTGTGATTTCATCGCCAAGAACAAGATCGGCGGCCGTTGTTTTTCAGTTTCGTCGAGAGAGAACGCAACAGAGTGTCTTTCAATCCCATCATTCTTGCAGTCAATGAAATTGCCAAGGGGTGGACCCCTATCTCTTTCACTTTCGCGTCTTCGCCTTCTTGACCGCACGCGTTTCCCCATCTCCCGCCTCCTGCCGGCACGCGTCCCGGTACGCATCCAGAGCGAGGCCCAACTGCTCCTCTTCGTCGTCCTCTCTGAGACGCAGTTCCAACTTGAGGTAGTTGTTTTCGTTTATCAATCTCGCGCGGTCCTCTTCGGCCTGAGCCAGGCGCTCGTCGTACTCGTGCAGCTTGTTGTCGTACTCGTGCAGCATCTTGTTGTTTCCCAGCAGGAATCTGATCACGTCCACGTGATCCGTCCACCCGGGCAAGGAGGACGGCGCTCCAGCCGTCTGCGGCGGCTCCGTCAAGGCCTTCAAAAACTCGACGATCTCAGGGAGCGCCCCCGGGTTGTGCTCCATGATGTGGTCGATAAGTTCGTGGCAAGAACGGCGAGCGCAGCAAGAAGGGCAAGAGCAAGGCGGCTCACTGCTGGCTTCCAGTTTCGACTTGTAAGACGGACGCATCTTTTTTTCTCATTCTCCCACGCTTTTTCTACTGAGAATTCACGTGCCTACAGATCTGGAATAAGAGTGAGCTTTTTGCTTTAGCAATCAAAACGCAAGAGGAGGAAGAGCACGCCGATATCTGCGGAAAGGTACAACGATCGCGATAAAGTTTGACGCTGGAGCCACTTTAACACAACGACAAGACGGAACGCGTCCACAGATGAATTTCTGAAAGCATCGAGCACGAGCACGCTGCTGCGTGCCTCAGGCCCATAATTCAATTGGCGCATAATCAAATTCATTGCCACTCATGGTTTTTTTTGTTGTCCTTCATGGTCTTGGAAAGTAATCGGAATGGGTGTCCTTCATTGTCCTCAAAAACGAAAGTTGCTGGCTGTCGTTCACGATTTTGCTATTTCAACAGATGAGTACGTCGCAGCAGGATTTCTGTCAGGAGTCCTGACAGAAATCCTCGCTGAGTATGTTTCGAATGAATGCACGCCCATCGCGCATCGCCGCGTCCTCCTCGAACCACTTGCGGACTTTCGCGTAATCATTAAGCATGGCTTTAGAAGCTTGCTGTTGTTTCTGCTTTCTTGCACTCTGTGCTGCTTTCGCTTTCAGCTGCGTTTTCAGCTTCCACTTCTTGTATTGCGCTTTTTTGTTTTCCGTCCACTTGTCGAACATTGCCTTTTGATGTTCTGACTCGAAACCGATCCGCCCCGCCTCCTTCTCGTCCTTCGCCTCCTTCTTCGTGGGGCGTTGCGCAATCCAGCGCCAGATGTAGAAAATGCCGCGCAGCAGAATGGCCACGTCGCCAGCTAAGACGAGATACCCCCACAGCGGCAGCCCCATCGTGGATGCTCCAGCACTGCGCGAGCGAGCTTGCAGCAGTACGAGCACGACGAGAGGAGATAACGGATAGTACCCAAAACAGAATACACAAAGGCTTCCGCTTTTAGATATTTAGAAATAGAAACTCATGACGGTAGTCTTACGGTACTATATTTCTCTAAGTCCTCGCGCTCTGTCCAAAGTGTCCATGACAAATGAAGTTCCGAAACTTATTCTTTCTCCAAAAAGAATAAGACTCGGACTCGCTGGACAAGACGGGACACGAAGATAGTGCGAAGATTGTCAAGCACATGCGTTTGCCCTGGCAATACGAATCACCACACACCGGTGGACCCACGCGCGCACCAACGCACAAGACCGGACGGCCGCATCATGCTCAAGCATGAACGACTCCCACTTCCTCAAGCGCGCAAATCTGTGCGAAAAGTTATTCTTTTTGCGAAAAGAGTAAGACTCCGCAGATTCTTGCGCCGTCGCTCCACAGCGAGCGGAGGCTTCTCCAAGGTGGACGCCGCGCAGTCATTGATCGGCAGCTGATGCCGCCACTTCCTATTCTTTTGTGTAAAAGAGTAAGAGTTGCAGCCTTCTACTTCCCATCCACAACCTCACAAGGAGACCCCTCGGAACAGCAGACAGAGACATGTATGGACCACGCCTGATCCTGGCGCACGACGACGCATACGACACAGAGACAGAAGGACACGGCGAGCGATCTTCCGCGCAACGCAAGACCGCTTTACTTCGTCGGCGGAAGCATTCCAAAACTTATTCTTTTCCAGAAAAGAATGAGAATTGGAGATACCCCGCTATGAAGCGCTTGCCCACCCGAGGCAAAAGCCTTTCTGCTTTCCATTCCTTGGCGAGGAACAGCAGAGAGTATGCCATCACTGTGCAAGAAGAAAAGCGGTCGTCAGCTCCATTTCTTATTCTTTTGACAAAAAGAGTGAGATATGGAGTGGCCATTCGGTCATCGCGCTGCGCAGATGATGGAGCGACGAGGACACATCCACACACACGGACATCTACACAATGCGCAGCAGCCAGGCTCAGCTCTGGATCTGGTGCGAGAGACCTCCAGTAGCACACACAGACCAAGATACTAAGTTTAAAGCGGCCATGGACTTCGGACAGAGGTACAAAGTAAGCAGGAACGGCGTACTTCTTGTTTTTTCCACGAGCCTGGATCAAAGAGCCCACGACGACGGCATTGCAACACGATAGAAGTTGCCGAGCAAGCGTGTTCCTGGGACAAAGTGAGCCCCGGGCGGCCGACGCTCAAAAGCGACCGCGAATGTCTGTTGTTTCCTATGTTTTCCCGTTGTGGTGCGCCAGATATGCTGCGCCCTGCATTCACTGTTCACTTCCTTGCGCAGGGGCAGAATTCGCTGTTTACTTGATTTGAAAGCTTTATGCTGGCGCACTGTATGCCATGCTTGTTCATGCGGGCTCGTAGACCATGAAGGTGAACTACTAGTTCTACTTTTTCCTCCAGGCCAGCCCTTCGCCAGCCGTGCAGTCGACCAGTGTCGTCATGTTTTCTCGCTAAGTGTCGGCATTCGTGTTTCCCGTGTGGAGCTACATCACTGTGGCTAAGCATGGAAAGCCAAAAAGTATCTATGTGTCTACTTCGATGAAAGACAATCCTGATTCAGGCAAAAGCCGCTCCGGCCAACCGATCTCGTGAGGCGAGAAAAGGAATAGCCAGAACAGGCCGTAGTTCTCCATCTAATGTAGAAAAAGACTGAGGATAACTTTTGACAGGTGCAGCCTCTTGCTTCTGACCCCGGTTGGAAAAGCTAGTAGTGCGTGGTGCTTGTTGTGTTTGTTGCTACAGAACCAGCAAGCGCAGCAATAGTTTCCTACCATTATCCGCTATGTTTCCCGTGTGTAGTCGTGTGGAGCCATGACATCGCATCACATCAGTGCCGCTTTCAACATGGGCTGCTTCAGTTCTAGTCTTCCGTAAGCTGCGTCCTACGTACTCTGCCAGAAGTATGGCTTTCCGTAACGGCTATACGTACTTTACCAGAGAAGAGACTTACACCACAAAAAAACTTCTACCACCGGTATGCTGCGAGTTGTGGCCGAGCACTCGCCTCCCGATCGTGGATTACACCACATATCAGGCCGTCGCGCTACCTTTAGGTTTAGACTTTACGACCTAAATCCTTCTACTCAACATATCGACTTAAAGTTCATCCATATCCACATCTGTCGGATCCTGCGCGGCACCCTTCTCGCCCTTGCCGTCGACCGTGTCCTCGTTCTTCTTCTTGCCCTCGACCTTGCCGGCGTTGCCCTTGCCCTCGACCTTGCCGGCGTTGCCCTTGTTCTCGACCTTGTCGCCGTTGCCCTTGTCGTCCGGGTCCACCGCAAAGGCCGCGGCTTTTTCCTTGCGCTGCCGTTTCTGTTCCTTCTTCTCCTTCTTCTCCTGTTTGCGCAGCTTCTTTTCCTCGGCGGTCTCGTCCTCGTGTTTGGCCTTGCGCTTCTTGTTCGTGGTGTTCGTCCCCGAGATCAGACTGGCTCCAATTCCAAATTTCCCGGGCCCAGAATTGGCGTTCTCGTTGCTGCGGTCGTCGTACTTGGGGTCCGTGAAGGGGTTCGTGAAGAATTCTCCTAGCGCGTCGCCCACCTTCTTGTCATTGTCGGCCCCCTCGCCATAACCTGTCGGCAGGTCGTTGACCTCGCCATAATCGTCAAACACGCCGTCGTCGTTCAGCCCCCCCAAGCCTCCTGTGTGTGCCACGTTGTCGGGTAAAAAAATAGGTAGTAGAGCGAGAGAGAGAGGTAGTAAGTTCAAATTGGACGCAGCGGCGCCACGAAGCTAAAAACTATGCATGATCCTCCATACCGTTCTTGCCCTCGTTCTTGTTCTTCGCGGAGTTCATCTTGAGCCGCGCAGGAGCACCCTTGCCGATATCCTTCTTCGCCAAGGTCGCAAAGATGCCGTCGAACTCTTTCTCAGCCGCGTCGTCATCAGAGCCCTGCATGTCCTCGATGGCACCAGAGTCAACGTTCAACTTGGGCCCCGCTTTCGCTTGCTTCTGCTTCCACGCTTCCAGTTTGCGGCCGGCGTCCGTGTCCGCAAAAGCGACCCAGTGCTTGACCATCAACTCTTCCAGGCGCGACTCCTCGGTGAAAGCCGTCTCGATTTGCGAGTAGTCCCACATGATGTCGGCCGCTTCCGCGAGTCTCTCGCTCGCATTGTCTGTCAATGCAGAGTTGTTTATCGTTGTGATAGAAGACGACGAGGGGCAGCGGACCACTCTGCTCAAATTGATTGTGGCTCCAAAGAGATGAAAATCTAAAACTAATACCTTCCGGCTTCATCACGAGGTCCTTGATCTGTTTTCGGGCAGCGGTTGTCAGGTGCCGCAGGTAGCGTTGCATCATGACAGCCCCCTCGTGGAACAGGTTGTGGGTACTCACGGTAAGTCCGTCCAACGCTAGCAAGCTCGCCTTGAGCTGCTTCTGATAGTCCTTCGCCGCGAGGGACCTGTACTCCTCCATCTTGCGAGCGGGCGTCTTGGCGATCGCGTCTCCATCCTCGGTTATGCGGGCGCCTTGAAACGCCTTCAGTGTCTTCGCGAAGGACAGAAACTGGGAAAGGTTTGGCGAGTAGTTGGCCTGCACGCGTTCGGGAACCATGTAACCGATGAAGCCCTTCATTTTCTCCTCGTCGTCACACGCCGCATGGAAGTACGCCTGCAATTGCGAGTTGGCCTCCTCCAAAATGACGGTCTTCCCGATCAGGAGCTTGACCGCGTGCTCGTCTGGCAAACACGCCATGTAGTACACGGGCAGAACCGCGGTGCGGCAGGCGGTGCTATTGAACTCGATCGCGACGTCGACGAGGCGGCGGCAGGCATCCAGGTTCGACGGAAGCTTGAAGACCCAGTTCCAATCCTCGGGCTTCTTGTAAACCTAAAAAAGTCATACACAGTTTTGGCTTGCAAGCCGCTTTTCATCTTGTTGCGATGAAGAGGGTAGGAACGTCGCGAGAGAGATAAAAAGGTCGAAGTCCAAGAGTCAATACTTAACCATCGCCAAACATACCAGCATGCTCCTCTGTACGTCCGTGGACATGGTCGCGCCGAACATGATCGCCAAAAGCTCCGTTTCCACCACACGCGTTCCCGCCTGGTTGAGCTGGTGGACAAGCTGCCCGAGAGGAAGCTTGCTCTCGTCGGCGAGCAGCTCGTCGGCGTCGGGCATCTCGGCAGGGATCGTCTTCTGGTTGCGCGTGCGGCTGGACGAAGAAGCAGCTGCCGCCTCGAAAAACTTGGTCTCAACGGTCTTCACCTCGTAGTTTTCATCCGCGCCCCAAACGTTGTCGAGGAAATCGTCCGCGTCGACGACATCGGGACCCGCCCACTTGGCTGGCACTGAGGCGCAGCTCGCACTTTGGTCGCCGCCGTTGTCGTCCTGACAGGAGGCGGAAAGGGATGAAACGGATGACGAACTGGAATCCGAATCGAAACCGGTGTCCCTGGGGAGGCTATATGTGCCGCCGGCTGCAGTCCGGATTATACGGCTGTCCGGAACCGGCGGAGACCCAGCTCCGGCCAGAGACTTCGAGCCAACAGTCGCGGATTTCGTACCCCCGAGGACCGGCGCCTGGCGTCGACGAATTGAGTCATCGTTATCGCGCATTCACAATCACGCCTTAATCTTTCGTCGACGTCGACCTCCACAACAAAGTATGTAAGATTGAGAGAGATACTCAAGAAGAGAATAACGAATGCAGCAGCAACATTACCCCCATTTCTCCCGTGGCCTCGGCCTTCGAATCCGGCGCCTCGGCCTTGCCCTTCGAGTCAGAAGACTTGGTCTTCGGGTCAGAAGCCTTCGTCGTGGCCTTCGGCTCGGCAGCCGTGGCTTTGGCCTTCGGGTCAGAAGCCTTGCCCTTGGCCTTCGGGTCAGAAGCCTTGGCCTTGGCCTTCGGGCCGGCAGCCTTGGCTTTGGCCTTCGGGTCAGAAGCCTTGGCCTTGGCCTTCGGGTCAGAAGCGTTGGCCTTGGCCTTCGGGTCAGAAGCTTTGCTCGTCTTCATCTTCATCTTCTTGTCGCTCGTTGCATCCGCCGCTGCGGCGGCCGGAATGGACGCGTCATCGACCTTCGCGTCGCCGGCCGGAGCGGCTTTGGCCGCCATGGTGGCGTCCTCGGCCTTCGGCTTCGCGTCTCCGGCGGCCAGAGCGGAATTCGCAGCCGGGGGCTGCTCGGCGTCGGCCG
>RXOD01006148.1:0-11117 GCA_005223375.1 Amoebophrya sp. AT5.2
AAGAAGCATAAGATGCAGTAGAGAAACCAGTAAAATAACGCCGCCGCGAATTTTTCCCCGAATTCGCACGCCTCCTTCGCATCCGCGCTGTCCAGGTTATGCGCGTCCTGCGTCGCGGTTGGGCAGCCATCGCGGAAGCTGTCCATGGCCGAGTAGCATCCGTCGGTGCAATACGCCTCTTTCACGGATTGACTGCCGTCGCCGTATGAAAAGGAAAAATTTGTTCGTGTGTGTCCCACTTCTTGCTCTTGGTACGCACTCGCTGCTTCTGCAGGAGGCTCTACTACAAAGTGGTCGCCGATTTCGAGTCGATGCCCAGCTGGCAATCAATCGCGGAGCCTTGCTACCCTACCGAATCTATAGCCTACAAGCGTACACTCCTGGTCCTGTGCTGAACTGTGTCTCTATAAAAATCATTCTTCCTCATCGATCGCATTGATTCGACACCTAGTAAACTACGCATACACGTACACCTAGCTCGCTCTAGGAAAAGAAGTACAATGAAAAGACTGCTGAGCGGGGGCACAAGTACAAGCACCACCAGTGCTTACTAAGTATAGCAGTCTGTCCGGGGTTCCTTACGACCACTCAGGCCGCGATCGCTAGAGAACAGAGACAGCACCAGAAAATTCGTCCCACTTTTCGGAAGAGCTTCCGTAGGTGGTCGAAAAAGCTGTGCTCCGGCTCGGGGAGAGCTGGGTAGCAATCGATCAGTGACTGAGTGCTTTCCGAAGGACTTGTTCACGGACAATAGTTTTCAATGCATATCTGATCCACGTCGTCCACCAGCGTCTCCTCGTCCGCCTCGTAGCACGTCGCGAAGAACGCTGTGCACGCGTCCTGGCAACCAGTGCCGTCAGCCACGGCGTTCCACGAGCAGTACTGGCCGACTGTGGCGTTGGCGGGAGGGGGCATGTTGGCACAATCCTCGCTCCACTCCTGCGCCGTCGTATAATAAGCAGTAGCCAAGTTCTCACACGCCGCCTCATGCGCCGTCCTGGCGTCGAGACACGCGTCGCTGCAAAGGCTAGCCATTCCAGATGTCGTTGTCGAACCACTTGAATAGGCCGCATCAGTGGACTGTGCAGAAGGGTCCAATGAATGGAAGGATCCGATCGAGGGATTGATGTTGGCGAGGAAAAGAAATTTAATTGATAAAAGATGCCTGAAGAAAAAAGAAAAACGTAAATTAAAGAAGGATTCAAGAACAAGAAGAACCGCCGCATTCGAGAAAGAATCAGAAAGATTCATCTTGAAGCTGACAGTGAGGACATCGACGGACTTATATTACCTGTAGGTTGTAGCAGGCCTGCTCTTTCGCAATGCAGGCGTCTTTGCACGCTACTTGCGGACTAGTACCCGCGTTTATGAGTGCCATCGTCTCGCAGTGGTCCGCAACCGAGTTCTTCATGCTCGCTTTCCCCGTCCGCAGGCGAGAGGAGCTTTTCTTCTGCGTTGCGGAGGACCTGACTAGTGCCCCAGCCTTCGATTTCTTTTTCGCGTCCATGCGCCGCACCAAGGTCTGCAGTGCCGAAGAAGTTCCGGTCTTGGGCTTCGGGCTGTTTTCCTGCCCGGACCGGGTGGAACTGGAAGTGGAACTCTTCCGCACGAGTGCAGCTGCCGGGAGCGATCGCGGCTCTTGTTTCTCTTGTTGAACGTGGTTCTTGGTGTGTCGGCGCATGGTCTTCTTGCCGCGATCGCCGGCTGCTTGCGCCGCGGAGGCCGCCGCGGAAGAAGATGAACTGGGCGGGCCATCAAGCAGCGAACCGCTCGGGTCCAACACAGCCTGCAGGTTGCGTGAGCTGTCCTTTTCGACGCGGGCCTCCACGGCGGTGGCCGTCAGCAGGGCGCCCGCAACACAAGGCAGAAACTTCATCATGTTCACAACGAACTGGAGGAAGAACGACCTGCAGAAAGTGACTTTGTTTCTGTCCTTCACGACAGTTTCAGTTCTTGCCCTTTTTTTTCGCTATGATGCTTTGAGTAGTTGTAGTGGTCCCCAAGCGGTTGCGATCCGTTGTTTTCGCATAGCGCAAGCCTCTGTTGCATATAGGATACGTTAGTTTCCAAACAATTCACTGGTCCTTGTCGATTCGCTCGTCGAGAAGTAGTGCGCTCGTCGAGAACGAAGATCATCCGAGATCGACAAGATCGATGAGGCATGCCTCCGCTTCGAAAAGAACGCGCAGACGTCCGAGGTCGACTTTGACAGCCAGGACTAGAACAGTAGATCTGCATCTGCCTCTGCTATCTTCAATCTGTCGCTACAGCCAAGTAGCCGTAACAAACCCCCGAGAAAACTACTTTCTTACCCCGTGAAGCACCTCAGCAGTTTGATCGGCAGACACACGATTTGCATCACGCACTCGAAGTAGGAGTAGCACATGAGAAAGCACATGAGGCAGCTGCACGCGAGCATGGCAACGAAAATGCCCACCCCGATCATGACCCACTCCATCAGGGTAGTTTCCAACTCGCTGTACTCCTCACAGTTGCTTCTCAGATCCGCGGCGTCGAACTCGGCGGAGGTGCAAGCGGACGCGTAACCCTCCCCGGCGGAGGAGCAGTCCCCGGAGCACATCTGCTCCAGGTCCTCCGCTTGGAGGCCCTCCACAGCAGTGTCGGCCTGGGCGGAGGTCGAGAAGAAAATAAAAATGCAATCGGCATCGCTGTCATTCAGCAGACCTAGGAACGCTTTCTGCGAGAGCAAGACGGAGTAAAAAGATGTTTGTAGACCGCCTCTACTTCGCAATCTAGAATAAGTACTATCTATCTTAGTCTTTGTCTCTCTGAAATTGTGTCTTTGTCTCTCTGAAATTGTGTCTTTGTTCAATCGATTCCCTTCGTCTCCAGATTGATTGAGATTCCGCAAGTAAAATTCAAAATCGAGTTCGACCACCACTACCGGATAAAAGTAAAAGTATAGAAAGCAACTTCATAGGAAGAGGAAGGATTCACGTCACTGCTTTGGAGTAATCACGTAACGCGCCCAAACTCACGTAAGTCAAATTCACGTAAGTCGCAAAATCACGCAAACGGGACTCACGTAAAAAACGGAATCCCGTTTGCGCGAGATGGATCCGCTACCCTCCCACATGAACCCAGCGGCAGATGACGAGCACGCACCCAACCCGAAGCCGAACTGAGGAAGTACAACCAGAACCACAAGTAAAGGAGGCCGAGGCACAACACAAAGAAGAGGGGCGGGGGCCATAGTCATACGACGCACCCAGCCGATAAGACGCAGAGCGCGAGACGCAAAGAAGAGAGGCAGAGACGGAGAAGGAGAAAGTCGTCCAGTTGGCGGCCGCCGCGCGTCCGCGTTGTGGGAGAGGGAGGTAGAAAAAACCGGACGCCTCGCTGGAGATGAGCCGTCGGGAGGTAGAGGGAATTGGTGTGGGCTAGCCGAGAGCTACTGGCTGGACTTGGAATGGTGTTGACACAAGGACGACCCGAAAGCGGGCCAATTCGGGCCAAGAGAGAGCGCTTAGGGTGGCGATGCTTGGTTGTCGTGAGCTCTCGGGTGCAGGGGTGTGCGAGTCCGAGTCTTGCCATAGCCGCGAAATGCTAACGCCGCCCGCCTGTGTTCCTAGTACTGCACCTGCAGCCCTCTTCTTAGGACCACAATAGGGGAGCTCGAAGAGCCCCTCCAAAAAATCACTTACCACTTGACCACTTACCACCTGGCCCCGCCACATTGCTCGAGCTGCGCGAGCAACTGCAGCAATTCAAAACAAACCTGCTGGCGTACCTCGCGCCCGAATCGGGAGACAAAAGCTGGGACATGCCGGAGGTGGTGAGGCAAGCAAAAAGCAGCGGGCTGGACTACGTTGATCTGGACGGACGCGAATCCTCTCCGGACCTGGACGGCCTGGAGATCATGGGCGAACTTATGGGGGCTTGAATTGCTCTTCATTATCGGCGAACGTGAAGGAGTGAAGTATCGGGGCCGGGGGGACATCGCGGCAACTACAACCCAAGAAGTGGCTTGCTTTTTTTTCTTTGCGTTGGCGTTCAGCAGGATATCACTAGCCTAGAGAAGGAACGGGGACAAGTTTTCGCGTTGTCGGTCGTCGATCGTGATCGACGAACTCGCGAGCTCGGGGAGGATCAAAGCACTCGGAAATTGTTCGGAACGCGCAAAGGCCGCGCGGATCGAAGTCGCAGCTTGCTGATCCTATGCGTAAGTGTGCACTTTTACTTTTTGAAAATGATAAAAGCAAGAGCCAGGAGGCATATCCATATTTGTACTTGATTTGTACCACGAACACGAAGCAAGAGCGACGCGGCGGCCGCCAAATGGACGACCCGGAACCCAAAACCGAAAACCCTAAGCCCTAAACCAGTGACGCAAATCGGGCCGACGTGATTACTGAACTTACGTGAATTGCAACTACGTGATTGTTGAATTTGCGTGATTATGATTACGTGATTATGAACCACTGACGTGATTTCTACTTCTACCCATAGGTATACGTACCTCTGCTCCGAAGCATTGTTCGTGGTATGTCATGCACGCCTCCTTGCACGCTTCTCCGCCGGCCTCGCCGTCCGTGCTCTGGCCATGGCTCACACAGTACGACTCGATGGTCGTTGCATTCGAAACCGGATCCGTTCCCACCCTCCCGAAAGATGCGACCTCGGACTTGCTCGCCCTGCCGACCGAGAGACCTTGGAATCGCTGCAGCTCGCGGCGTCGTTGTACAACCATACTTTCTCGGAGCGCTTGCCGCCGCTCCTGCTGGCCCAAAGAATCTATCGCGGCGTCGGCGACCCTGCGGTACAGGCCTTGCAACACGGTGAGCTGGTGCTTGCGGGGCCTGTCGTCTCTCCTGGTGGCATCCGATCTGGGAAGATCGGATCCACTGTATTCGCCTTCACCTCCATCAGGAATTGTATTTGTTCTTGCTCTGCTGCTGGTGATTACACCCGAACCTTCGCTTGTTCTTGACGATATTTTTACGGCACCATCAGCCGCAATTTCGTCGGCCTCCACTTCCACCTTGTCGTCGTGCCCTGATGAGCCATCCTCTGCTTCAGCCCGGACAAATCGCCGCGTGTTCATCCCCCGACTGCTTTTAGCTTTCGCGGTAGGGGCAGTAGGATCCAGAAGCGCGATCCGCTCCTCTTTTTCTTCCGCAGATGCTGGCAGCAAAAACTGTGGCTGCGTGGCTGGCGATGGCGCTGCTCTTGCTGCAGCCGCAGCGAAAAACAGCGAAGCAAGCAACCACGAAGCAGTGGAGCTCATTTTGCAGCAGTATGCGCAGTGGGTTTAGTAATGCGTCCGGCGAACGATTTCTTGCACTCGATGCGCTTGATGATGGTGTGGTTTGCATGAGTAAACGGAAGGATTCGTGATCAAGGGCGATATGCGGGGTCGAAGTCGATAGCACTTCTGCCAACTACTAGCGATGAAAACTCTCGTCGAGGTCGACCCATCTTCACGCCCATCGAGGATCCCGTAGTTCGCAAACAATGTGCTCTCGTCGAGTCATCTCGATGAAGTCGAAAATCAGCTGAACGAGAGACCCCACTGCTCCAGCAACATCGATTCGCGACAGCGTGGCCATTTGTAGTAGATGGCAGCGATCAAAACGGAGGTGTTAGTGGATCCCGGGCAATCGGTCTCGCCTACCTGCCCTCACGGCCCCTCCTTTTTCCACGCAAAGTAGCCTTTGTCCGTGTCCCTGCTGCTTCTTTCCCCGTCGAATCGGAAGGGCAGCATCAATCGCGCCCACTGCTGCCTGCCCAAGTCCCGCCCCGAGTTCCAGTACAGTCGGTCTCGCGCGCCCGGGGTGAGCCACTGGTTGGTGTCCACCGTGTTCGGGCCCGCGAAGAAGTACGCGCCGAACTTCAGAACGCACCAGACCATCGCGGTCGTCTGCACGTCGGCATACGGGTTCAGCTGGTCACCATACCGCCCCAGACCTGCGTGCTCGAGCGACGAGTACGTGAACGCAACGTCAAACAACTCTGTGCTCTCTACTCCTGCTGTCCCCTGGGACCCAACTACATGCTCTTGATCTTGATAAAAATCGTCCCCAGCAGCTCTGAAACCACTACTTTCGCCTCTCGCAAATTGGAACTTTTCCCCCAGCTTCTCGAAGTGCAGAAACCTCAGCTGCGGGTGCGGTCCCGTCTCCACGCCTTGCACATATTCCCCCGGCTGCCCCACATCCGGTTCTCGGTAGTCCACGGTCGTCACGGTCTTCGCCCCGTACCGAATGAGAAAGGCCTCCATCCACGGAATCTCCGAGCCCAGCACCAAAACGTGCTTGCCCGCAATCGCTTCCGCCGCAATCTTCCCGAAGAACGCGTCGTGGAGCTCCGCATCGCCGTAGCTCGTGTACAGCTTCTGCAGCTCCCCCCGCCGCAAATTCTCGACGTCCCGCTCGATCTGCCCCTTGCGCCAGCGCCAGTCGTGCTTTTCGGCCCAGCCCTCCTCGAAGGACTTCTGCGCGAAGTACACCGGGGGATCGTGGATCTCCACGCGCCCGCGGATCGTGTACGCCCCCCTAAAAACGCCCGGCACGAAGTCCGGCGGAGGCCACAGAGAGCGCGCGAAGGAACGGACCCCCGGGGAGGCGGCGAGCGCCCGGCAGGAGCTCGGCGGCACGATCAGCTTGCTAGCGAACACCAGATCGGCGACAAGGGGCTCCGGCAGCACGCGGGCCTCCGGCAGCGGGGCCGTCGTGGACATCGACCTCGTTTCGGCTTCATCGACGGCAGCGCCAGTCGCAACGTCTTCCTTGTACTCGTTTCCCGACGAGGACATCATCTCGTCGTACCGAAGGCACTTTACGTGCTGGAACCTGTCGATCTCCCGCGCGTTCTTCTCCAACAGTTCGTCGTTGCACACGTCGCGTTCGCAGCCGATCACGAGAAAGGGGGCGAGCTTCTTGTAAAACTTTTCCCCGAGCGTGCGCATGAACACTGACGTCTTGTGCATCGCCGAGAGGAAAAACCGCGCCAGCTGCTGCAGCTGCAGGTCTGCAGAAAGCAGCAGTTCGTCCCGCTTCTCCCGAAGCGCGACGAGGACTCCCGTAGTTGTATTAAGGGACGCGATTTCCGCGCTCACTTCCTTTATCGCGACCATCGTTCGTCGGTGCTGCCTGCCGTAGACCTCGAAAAACTGGAGGTAGCGGTGCGGTCGCGGCAGTGCTTGTAAAAGTTCCAGATTCGGAAGGCCGGGGAAAAGTACCGGGTCGTCGGGCAGGTCGAGCACCATCAAATCATCCGCGGAGCGCACCACATCGCCCGGAGTAAGCAGTATTTCGCCCCCGTCTCCGGTCACTGTCAAAGGAGTAGCTCGAAGTAGTAGATCGTCATCTACTTCTGCTTCATTTTTTGGAGCACCCACTTCTCCAGCTGCAGAAGCTCGGTTTTCGGAAGTGAAGCTTGACGCTGACTGTATGGCTCGCTTCACTGCCTCGTACGGCTCGCCGACCTCTCTCTGGAAGTCCAGCTGTTCGTCCCGGGAAGTAGATCCATCCTCTTCAAAAGTGCCCTCCTCCGTCGAAGAAATATTGAACCCCTGCACCATCAACACGCTTTGGCCGACGTACAGCGCTGCGGCGGAGAGGAAATCCGACACCTTGTGGCACAAGAACCGCGCGAGCAGCCACAGGTCTTTCGTCTCGAAGCCCGCTTCCAGCGGCACGACGTTGATTCCGTTGATCTTGCCCCTATCCGCTTCCGCCAGGCAGCCTTTAAACTTCATGTTCGAGTGCGCCTGCGTCAGTCGCAGCAGGTGCAGGCAGTACGTCGACGCGTCCCCGCGGCACAGGTGCAGCCCGGGCTGGGCCCGCTCCCACTCCTGGCTCTGGTAGCAGCACTCGCTCTTCGTAAATGCCGAGTCCCAGCAGGCGGGGTTGCCGTGGGGACCATACACGTCGTGACAGCAGTCCTCGTGCCGCAGGTCGAGGCGGTCAAAACACAGCTTCTTCCCCTTGTAAAAAGAAACGATGCTGTCGTCGGTTAGCGACGCGTAACTATCGGAGAACTGGAGGTGCGCAGAGCACAAAAAGAGACAGAGTAGAAGTGTTGAGAAACGCATTGTCCTTGAAGATTAGGGCGGTTTTTAGGGAGCTAAAGCTATGTAGCGTCTAGCATTAGCTGATAGCTGTGGCGGAAAAGTAAGGTATACGCGGTTCGCAGCAAACCGGGATCATGCCCATAGGTCAACGTACGACTTATGCACTTGTTGCACTCAGTGCTGAGTGAGACAGTTAATATCGGAGTCTACTGCCGCCTAGCTGTGGTCGAAAGAAAAAGAAATTTAAGCGAGGAAATGTCTAGGAGGCGATAAAGGAGTAGGAGCATGAGAAACAAGTATGTGAAACGCCAAACTTCATGTGATTGTCTTCGTCTTTGTCACTACCAATCCTGCTAGGCAAACTCGTCGCGACCTCAGTTTCAGTTTGTCGCGTCAATCACGATTATTATCACGATGTCGGTGCACGAAGAGCGCAACGTGGTTACCAAGGCTGAAAATTCCCAGCACGAAGCCAACAGAACGAACCTGAAGAAATGAGCTCTATCGAAATTTTCACAAAATAAACATTGTAAAACATCCAAGGCTGTCACGGACGACCGGTTCCCTGTCGAACAAACCGAATACGGGTCCGGCAACACTCGTCGCCGCAACAAACGGGAAGCAGCAGACCCGGGTAACAAGAACCACTTCTACCGCTACCACCGTTCTGCGCCCGCCAGGAGTGTGCTTGCTCTTTCTAGTAGGGATTCGATATTCAAATTCATTGATGATGGACGGAACAAGTGACACCAAAAGTAGACTCTCCTATATTATAGCCTCGTCTCACGCAGAACGCTAGGGCCCTCAGACCATCTTCACGAGCTCGCCTTCAGCGGGTTCAGTCTGCTTTTCATCGCTTCCCAGGAGCCCTTCATCAGAGCTTTGTGGATCTTCTCGTCCCGCAGCGTGGAGCGCAGCAGCGTCTTCATGACGTTCGCGCTGATCTCCTCGTCGGTTCGGATGTCCTTGATGGTCAGCATGCCAAGGTGCCCCTGCCCGTGGTACCCCTATTAATTCTTATGTATGAAACCCTGCAGCTGTCCCTGTAAGTAAGTACATTCATTGTTGTTGCAAGGTCATAGTATTTCTTAGCGTGGAGGTACGACTTGTACTTGAACGCTAGTGTCGAGCTGCTACTTGATGTGGGATTTATTACAGATACAGGAGGTACAGGTATAGGTACAGGTACAGATGAGTCAACAGAGTCAGAAAGTAAAGAGATAGAGGAATTCGCAAGTGCAACTGGGACTGCGAGGTGGTTGTACAAGTCAAGATTAATTGATTCACTGAGCAAGGAGGAATCCTGCCGCAGGAGCCGTTTGAGGTATAAGAATGCTCGTCGGGTTAGGTGAAGTGGTTACCGCCCCTGCATCGTTGGTTTAAATACATAATTTTCTAAAGTTTGTCGGGGGTAAGACCCCCCAAACAAGGGGAATCTTTTTTTTCCTTTTACGACACGACACGTCGGGACAGGGCTTACGCTGCATTCTATGTATTTAGTATACTGTAGAAGTGGTCTTTGAGAACCACAAATCACACGCCCACCGCTACAGATTTGAATCAGCAATCGGATGGTGCACTACGATGAAGAAGCTGGAATACATACTCACTTGTGTAAGTCAGTGTAATGAAAGAACTGCTGAGCGGCACACCAGCGGCACCACTTGTGTAAGTGTAACACGCACCGTATTAAGTAGATACGGAACTCGAGGACATGTCGGTGGTCGGATGAAGTCTCGATTGGTTTTGGATTTGGTTTGCCAGCGTTTACCACCATGCCGCCTCCTACGCCGCCGGCGCATCCGCCGCCGGCTTGTTCACTGCCTCGCAACAGACGAAGAGGCAAGCCACGGAGGAGTAGCAGAAGATGAACGCCAGCCCCAGGCAGCAGCAGATGCAAAACAAGAAGCATAAGATGCAGTAGAGCCACCAGTAAAACAACGCCGCCGCGAAATTTGCCCCGAATTCGCACGCATCCTTCGCATCCCCGCTGTCTTTAGTCGGCCCGTCCAACCCGTTCGGGCAGGCCGCGACGTAGCTGTCCATGGCCGAGTAGCATCCGTCGGTGCAGTACGCGTCTTTCACGTCGTCGCCGTATGAAAAGGGAAAATGTATCCATGCGTGTCTCACTTCTTGTTCTTGGTTTATTTTATTTAGATCGTATACCTTAACTTCTGCTTCTGCAGAAGACTCTACTACAAATTGGAGTCCAGTCGATTCCGAGTCCAGTCGATGTTGCCATGCTACCGAATCGATAGCCCACGTCGAGCTCGAGCGAACAATGTGCTAAACTGTGTCCTAATATCAGTTTTCCTCTTGCTTCGACACCTAATTCAACAGTAGTAGGTAAAGCGACAGCTAAAGCTAAACTACACCTAGCGCGCCTACTGTAGAGGTTCGCGCTTTCGTCCCTACTATAGCGGGCTCCCTCTCAGACGCACGCGACGCCACGCGCGCTGCATTCTTTAGACGCGTCGGGCTCTCCCTCTCGTTTCTCTTCTGCGCACACAGTCTGTGAGGGGCCAACTGCGCAAACGAGCCGCCGCCGCGTCACGAGCAAACCCAGCGCGCGAGAAAGTCTTGTTTGAAGATGCGCCTACGCTCTGGCAGCTTTGGGTGGTGCTTCTGCCTTACCGCCTGCGCGTCCACATCGGTGGACAGCCGTGATTCGACCCTCCGGCAGCGCCTTTCCGGGGCGCATGATGGCTGCAAGTCGAACTCGGAGCGGCGTGCTGCGTTGGGCTGCTGAGTTTCATCATTAGCACGCGACGAGCCACGGCCCAGCTGGTGCGCGCGCGTAGAGATGGAAATTGGAAATGGCAACAATGAATGGAGATGCCTGCGCCAGTATGAAACTGCGTCGTCGGTTCGTGAAAAATTTTTCCTATTTCTATATTGCTTTTAGTCTTTGCGTTCGCCGTCGCCGCCCTGCACACATGCGCTTCCCTTCAGCGTGCGCGCTCTCCATGCGCGCCAGCTTTTTCCGCCTCGTTTTTCCGTCTATTGGCTACAGGGGTGGTTAAAAACGTATGGAAATGCCTTGTAGAGAACAGCGTACCGCACCCCGCGGCGCAGCCGCGGG
>RXOD01006149.1:0-11117 GCA_005223375.1 Amoebophrya sp. AT5.2
GCTGATCGTAGTCCAGTTTCTAAGCAATTATTTAAGCTGGTTGGTTGTGCAACTTACTACAGCTGCTGGCCATCAATAAAATACGTGCATAGCCGTCATGTACATAGCAACATCAGACTCCACGACGTGAGTGGAATGGACGTGGCGTCCGTTGCTATTGATTGCAGCCACCAAATTTTCTTTAATTGCGGAAGAACAACCATTACAAAACTCACCATGCAAATAAAGAAAAACTCGGAACAGGAACGAACTACAATCGTGACGCAACACAGGCGCGGATGAGGAAGAGGATGAGGACGAGGACGAGGAGGACGAGTGAGCGGGCGAGTGAGCAGGGTACGAAATTTTTATTTAAGCTTGCAATTTACTACAGCTTCCTGGTGCTGGCCATCAATAAAATACTTACATAGCAACAGAATCCACGACGTGAGTGGAATGGACGTGGCGTCCGTTGCTATTGATTGCAGCCACCAACTTTTCTTTAATTGCGGAGGAACAACCATTACAAAATAACAATTGATTGTTCACCATGCAAATAAAGAAAAACTCGGAACAAGAACTAACTACAATCGTGACGCAACACAGGCGCGGATGAGGACGAGAAGGACGAGTGAGCGGGCGAGTGAGCGCGGGCTTCTCTGGAGATGAAAGACGCGAAGGTGAAGCAGAGCGGAGGATCATGTGCCCTCGTTGTCGTCACGGAGAGGTCAAAGGAGATAGGCAAGTACTTAAGTACGTATCCGCACAAGCACAACAATAACGAGAAGTTTATGTACAGCAAGAACTGTTTTTCGAAGGTGATTTTTCGCTTCAGTCGTTCCTTTCCGCTGATCGAAGGTTTGCAAATCGTGACCACCGATTCCCCATGAGTTGAGTTTCACCCCCGTATCAACACGCACCATTCATCAATCTTCTTGATTTTTTGTAGGAGCCGCCCCCGGCACGTACACTAGCACTACAAGCAGCGGCACAACTTTTTAGGTTTTCCCCTTCAGCGATGGACTGTTCTCACCCCGGAAAAGCTCAAATATGTCATAAAGCAATTATTTGCCGAAACACAACTATATATAATTGAAGATCTTTTGATTTTGTAGGAGCCGCCCCCGGCACGTACACTAGCACTACAAGCAGCGGCACAACTTTTTAGCTTTACCCCTTCAGCGATGGACTGTTCTCACCCCGGAAAAGCTCAAATTAATACGTCATAAAGCAATTTGTATCTGAAGCCTTACCGAAACACAAACATAATTTCGACCTACATGACAACAACGCAACACGTATGCAATAGATACGTAGGTGGAAGTATAAGTATATTTGTTTTCATCTTCTATGCATTACCCCGATGTGACATGATTGAGAGTGCGCATACTAGAGCGTCGGAGACTTGTGGATCTGACCCTGTCTCTGATGCAATCGGAAAGGGCACCCGTTGCCTTTCATCTGTTTTCGTTTTGTTTCACCTAGGCGTCGATGAGATGACTGATTCTATGCATCGCGTACTTATTACATTTCGGCTTCATGATGAGGGCGGCACTTGTGCAAGAGTTAGGCTCTGCAGATTTGAGATTTCATGTGTTCGTGTTCATCCGTGAATGGCGTCTTCCCCAATGCGTCAGGAATTCGCACGTGAATTCGCACGAGATCAGCATCAGCCCTCGTCTCTCATCTGATCTCGATCGATTTCACGCGGAAAACGATTTTCGGCACTACCGATCTGCTCCCAGTCTCGGCCGATCTTCCTCCATAGCTACCACAGCAGTGGCCGTCGGATCCCGATTTGAAGATCATGCCCCTGCGAAAAATATTATACCTCCTATAGCTGTAGAAGTGAAGAAGCAGTAGTTGTTTAGTTGATTATATCACGACGACACTAAGAAAAGATCTTTTCATTTCATAAAAGCTGAATTTTTGGAGGACAAAAAAATGGCAGTACTGACGTTGGTGGCGCCGGGGCGGTTCCTGGATGGCGCAGTTTTCGGGTTCATGCTCATGATGCTCGCGGGCACGGCGCTCTTCATGTTCGGAAACATGCACAACTACATTTGTATTCCTTTATCATACGACTGCTGATCATTTGTGAGATTGATTTCGAACGGTAAAATGAAATCCGATTTAATCGGCTGCGAGGCAGAAGGCGGGTCCTCTCCAGGGTCCCGGGTGAGTCGATGGTGGCTTTTGATCGCCGTGTCTGATAGATTGGTCCCAGGCCCTCACCTCGGATTATCTTTTGACATCGATGATGAAGATGAGTATGAAGCAAGAGGAAAAAAAGCAGCAGGTGGCGGAGCTACAAACAGACGAAGCGGAGCCTGCGAGTGCTTTCGGGCGAACCCCTCTAGCAGCAGAACTGGTCGTCTGCAAGTTCTCTTATCCGCAGTGGCGGTCTCCCAAATCATCGCTTGAAGAGCAGAAGCAGCGGCTGCCGCTAGACGAGCAATTGTTTCTACTTCTAGAGGAGCTGCTAAGTTCGAGGTGGAACCAACGTGATGCGCCCCCGATCCAACGTGATCTCCACCACCATCTACTACAGGTGTTAGCGAGGCAAAGAAGTTTGGGTACGTCGCGGTCGCGTTCGAGAAGCTGTTTCCCATGCCGGGCAAGAAGTGGGCGTTCAATCTGACCCATGTGCTGCTTAATCAGCGAAACCTTGTTTCCAAAGTCGGGACAGCTTTTTCCACCATCTATCGAGAACCCATTCCGAAAAGTGGGGCATATATATAATAATGATTTTCTAGGGCGGGTGTCTAGATGTAGCTCCCGGCCTGAGTCGATCGACGAACTTGGGACATACATATTTCCTCGGGGTGTTTAGCTTCCGAAGCGGGGCGGGACACACCAGGCACAGCCTAGTATACCTGGTCGGATCCATGCTTGGTTGATGGATCTCCGATGTTTCACTCGAAAATTAATCGCACTTTTGCGAATCCGAAACCGAATTGGACTCGCACACTAGTAGTGCACTGGTGTACTTTGGAAATGGGGTTTTTCTGGTTCTAAGCTGGTTTTTTCCATCTTGATCGCGTTGCTCTCCATGATGCACCATCCGGCCCAGGACGCTGTGGAGGAGAACGCCGTTCTCGCACGGAAGAAGAAAGAAAAGGCAGACGCGAAAAAGGCGGAGTAGTCGTCGAGAGAAGAGCAGCCTATATTGCGACCGCCATTGAGACATTCCACAGCTACGGATCATCGGCTACGACCATATGGTGTAAATCGATGGATGTCACTTCCCGATCTGTTCCGTGTGCGAGAAGACACAGGACGAACTGCGATTCGGTCCGATAATCGGAAGCCATAAAAAAGACCGCGGGGCATCGATGGATCTGCGTGTTTTAGGCGCGCGCGCTGCTGAACCATAAGCGATCTACCGAGAAAACATTCGATCAAAGAACCCCGATGAGGGAGGTGATCTGAGGCGACATTGATTCGAGAAAGGTGTTCAGAACGGCCACACACGAAGAAGCACTCTGTGTTGTGTGCTGTGACTACGAAGGAAATTCCTATCTCGCTGGGGGTGAAAAATGAAATCGCCTCGGTCTTGCGCTCCTGCCGCTGTGGTTTGGCACTTGATGGTATAGCTTCAGCATGATGATGTCAGAGTGGTCATTGTCTAGATCGACAAATGGTCGCGCCTGGTCCATTGCTCAGTTGGAAGATCATGAATCCGATAGTCTACCTCCGGGAAGCAGAGATCCATGTTTTTTGTTGATGATGATGATGATGATGATTTTCCCCGTTCTGATCAGGCAGGACCACCACGCGGTAGTTTTGCTCTTTCTTGCGAGACCACTACACCCGCGGCGTGTACAGAATGTAGTTGATGTTTCCATGTAGAAAATGTAGTTTTTAAAAATAGGCGAAAAAAAAAGTTGGTGCAGAAAAAAGTACGCTATAAAGTAAGAGAACAAGAATGGCCGGCAGTGTGAGCAAGGCATCGCCGGGCATTCCCATCCGCGGGCTGACGGGGGACGTCCTCTGCCTGGTGCCGGAGTTGGACTCGCCGGCCAACCTGCGACGCGAGATCGCCTCGAAATTACGCGGCTCGCTGCCCTTTTTCCCCCGGCTTCTATGTTGTGAGGATAATACAACTTCTGCTTCGAACTCGAACTCCAGCGTGTTCGAGTCTCTGTGCGCGTGCATGTTTCTGGCGCTGGCGGACACCGGGGAGAGCTACGAGGAGGTCTTTCTCCGGGAACTCGGCAACAGCAGCTCGCGGCAGCGGTCCGAAGCGGAGTCCCGCACCTCCTGGCTGGGGAAAAACGCCGACATCCACGAAGAGGGACTGGTGCTCATCTGGAAGCCGTTTCGCTACTACGAAGGTCCCCGCACCATGGGGGTGGGTGGCCCCAGACGTTCCGCGGTGGATCCACATCCAGCCGGTGGTGGAGCACTACTACTACCACCTGATCCGCATCCGCCGGCACCGGCATCGGCCGCCACCGGAGCATCGGCCATCGCGCCGGAGATGGTCATAGAGGAGGGCGAAGACGACGAAGACGAGAGGCTCTCTGCAAGTCCCGATGACGAGAGGCTCTCCTCCTCGCACCGCCGCACGTACTCTTCTCTGCAAACGGCCGAAGAGTACGTGCGGCGGTGTGAGGAGGAGGTGAGAATCTTTCCTCCGATGCAGGAGTGCGTGCGGAACTACCTGATGATGCTGCGGCAGTACGGGGCCGAGACCGCCTTGGAGCTGGTGCAGGTGCAGATATTCTTCGCCGAAAGCGGCGACCGGGTCGCGGAACTGCGAAAGATGGTCACCGCAGTGCGCAAACTAAGGCGCGTCGTGGAGGGTGGTCAGGGGCGGGAGATGATGACTTGTAACAAAGGGAGGTTGGGAGATGATGAGACACCGGAGCCCCTCGCGAGCCTGGAGAAACTGGAAGCACTGCTGGCCGAGATGGTGCTGGAAGGCGAGGAGCATCGGGCGAGGGCATGATGACGCTGGAAGGAGGAGATGGTAGAGCATCACTACAGACCACCACGGACCGGGGCAGAGAGGACGCTGCGGGGGATCGCTTGCATCTGGTGCCGTGAAGTAGTTGAGTGACCCCACGGTGTGCGAGACCGAACTATTCTGCGATGGTCGTCGGAGGTCTCCGCGCTTTGCAGCAAGATGCGGGCGCACCTTGTCAAGTGTCATCGCCTGTTGCAGCGATGGGGCCGATAGCCAGGCGAAGGAACAACAGGCGGCGTTGAAGGCGAGGAGCGTCTGGCGTGGAAGGAAGCGCGCCCGAGCCCGTCGCGAGCCCGGAGCCCGTCGCGAGCCTGGAGAAATTGGGGAGCACTTTTTTTTCCGCGATTTGTATGGAAGGTGGCGCGGAAGATGACGCTGGAAGGCGAGGAGCATCGGGCGAGGGCATGATGAACCGACGGCTGGCTGAGGGTCAGGCGAAGATGGCGGGCGCGGAGAATGTCTCGTTGATGGGATGGAGAAGACGGTCCTTGGGAGAAGTACCTGAGGTTCCTGCAGCGGCACCACGCTCTCGCCTTTCGTCCTCTGAAGGACAGGGCCGGCGGCGAAGACCGGAATTGGGCCCCGAACTCGCGCGGAACGATGGCGCGCTGGAAGCACGGCCGAGATGACGCTGGAGGGGGGAGCTGCTTGCTAGTAGCCGTTGAAGCTGCTAATGCTATGCGCTTGTGCTCCGCCTGCGTCTGGAGTGTATCCTTATATCGAGTGTCGGGGAACCGAGGTTTATGGGAAAGTGCTCGGCTCCGACGCCGATTATACCCCGACTGCCTGGATCAATCTCGGGAAGGGACGGCGACAGACCGCGAAAGACCGCGAGAGTAGATCGACCGAAAAGAGCACGCGCTGTCTCAGTGAACAATACGCACGGCTACTGCTACTTTTTTGTCAGCGAGATCACGGGGACCAGTGGCGGTGCTTTTGCACCCGGAGAGGGAAGGTCTCCCAACCGTTGTTCCGAAGCTCCCCCACCGGGTGATGATACAACGATCTGTTTCCGCCGTTATGGTTATTATCCGTCAGCCCCGTAGCCGTACAAACGAATTTGGTACGTCGGTCTCGATACTCGTGGTGAAAACCGGAAAGACAAGGATCGGTAGAACGATCGCATGCATGAGTCCATCGTTTCCTTGCTCATCGGTCCTCGGATTTCGTCGACTCTCTCTCTCTCGGATGCGTCCGTCGTCGACTCGTGATTTCCGTAGTCGCATGCTTGTACGCGTCCCCTCACTAATGCTTCGGTGTGAAAAGATCCCTACTACGGTCTCTCTCTCTCTTTCTCTCTCTCAAGCAAGAGGCTCAGTGGCACCCCCACCGGATTTTCCGTATCTTTTTCGTAGAAGCCCGCCCGCCACGCGCAAGGCATATTTATGACTTGATCTCGTCAAAAATGGTGCTATGCAGTTGTAGAGGTCCCGTCGTTGTATTAACACAGAAACATAAAGTACATTCAAATATGGGAATAAAAGCACTACTTGTGCTGGGGCAGTACGCGATCTCGTCGGGCCATGTTGTTCTCGGCGTGCGCGGCGAGGAGATACGCGACCATCGAGTCCACGCGGACGCGACCGCCGAGACCGTGCCGGTACTAAGCCGGTCACTGACGCCAGAAGGAGATGTCTCTGAAATCGACGCAGGAGTTGTGCCTGGGATGCAGAGCTACGAGGGCTGCCAGCAGCGGTGCGCGCGTGCCACGACCACCACCACCACCACCACGGGAGAGGACGAAGCGGCACCCGCATCCAGCACAGAGGAGGGGTGCGGCGGGATTTTCTACCGGAAATACGCCGTGCAGCCTGATACGCCGTGGGACCAGTGATGGTGAGGGGCTATTAGTGGTAAGTGGTGGTAAGTGACACCCTTGCACCACGAGGACCCCACAGCTAACAGTTTAAGTCGCCACCTATTAGGCGGCCTCTTTCTCCCTACTTTCAGCTTCAGGGTCTAGACATTCTATTGTATTCGTTCCTGGGATCTCCGACTGGCCCGATCGCCGTCCGATTGATCGGTGGATCTCCGACTTCCCGCCCCAGATTGATCGCCTTCAGAGCGCCACATCAATCCATAATCGGCGCCATCTTCGCCATAATTGCCGCTTTATTATCACTAAGGACACTTTTATTTTATCATCGTTCCTCAGTAACACCATCGTTGGTCTCTCGCCATAGCTGACTCGACCGACGTCCGGAGCAACTGCTATATTCTATCCCCCGCGGTGTGGCAGCGTTCTCAGACGTGGCCCGAGGATTCGGTCGAAGATTTCCGCACAACTGCATGGTCTGAAACTACCGACACCGCAACTACTACCCCCCAGGCGCTAACCGTTACCAATACGCAGGCGTTCGGAGCGGGTAGCAACGCAGCACAAGTGACCAAATTGACGGACGGCGGGAAGTTGGGCGATCTTTTCGAGTGGGGTGCTGGCTGGCGGTGCCCCTGGGTCCAGCTGGACCTCGGAAACGAGTTCATCGTGGGAAGCGTCGCGCTCTCGATGCCGGCGTCGCTGGATCGAATGCGGAAGATGCTTTTAGCGACCACGCTTGAGGACAGGAAGCCGCCCCTCTCATCCGGCTCCGTGGAGGCCAGCATCGCCGCAGCGGAAGCCGCGCGTGGCACGGACGTGGCCTCGCGCGGCTTCGCCACCATGGGGTACGAGGTTTTCGTCACCACCAGTTAAGCGGGGCTATGTTCTTTCAACAGCTGTAGATGAAAAAGTGGCTTTATATTTTTACGCGGAGAGCGGCCATATACTTATACATCTAATTACGTAAAACTTAGCTTATTGTTATTATCGGGTATACTACCAGCGAGAGCGATCCATAACTACCAGCTTGCCGTGGAGCTACTAGCTTATGCTGTTTGAAGTTGTTGAGCTAGAACTTGAATGTTAGCCGTCGTTTTCTCGGCGAAAGTAGGATCGGCATCCATTAGGTTGCTGGTTGTGCCCTGTTCGCGTTTGTGTAATCGGGAGCACCAGCACCTCCTTAGGTCCTATATGTAGCAGGCGCAAGATTTTTTCATCGGTCAGCCTCTAAGGCAAAGCCGTGTCCACTGGGCTGTGCACTGCGAACCAGGCGGACTGCACCGAGCCGTGCCCCCTCCGCGGGCAAGCTGCGGTCGCGGGGGAGGCGCCCCAGAGTCAGACGGGAGAGGACGCTGCAGCAGCTACTACTACCACGGTGGCTGCACCCGCGGCGTCAGCTACCGCTACTACTACGTCCGCGGGGACCTCCCCCCTCACAGCGGACGAGTTCGTGCAGTGTGGGCATGCTGTGTTCGGTGACACCGAGGACGGGTTTGAAGCGGGCATGGTGCACGTCGGCATGATTACCGAAACAACGCCCCCGGTCGAAATCATGGAGAAGCGATTCGTCTGCGGGGAGACGGACGCAACCGCGCCAACGGGGAGGTATATCGTGGTGCAGTAGCCGGGCGCGTTTGATGAGCAGGGGAAGAGGACGGCCGCGCTGACGGAAATACAGGTGCTGCCCACGACGGGTACCGGGGGAGCATCCGGTTCCGGGGGAGCATCTTCCGCGTCTGACCTCGCGTTGACTGGCTCTGATTCCTCGGGGAACGACGACGACGACGACGAAAAGACTGTGTACTTGGTGGTCGGAATCGTGGCGGTCGTGCTGATCTTCGTGGGGATTGGGTACGTGGTCAACCTGAACAGCACGCTCGAAGGCGGCGGTATGCACGACCGCGAGGAGGAGTTCGAGCACGCCCGCTATCTTCAGCAACGGCAGGAGGGGGGATTTGGCGCAAATGGCCTAGGAAAAATGAAAGGCTCGGGGAAGATGGGGGGAGGGGGGAAGGGGTTCGGGAAGGGAAAGTTCGGCGGCGGAGGGGGAAAGGGGTTCGGCAAGAAAGGGTTCGGGATGAAGGGGAAAGGATGGAAATGACCGAATCACTCTGAACCTTGTGGCGACCAACAACCAGTCCAACCCGGTGGAATTTTAGTGTTTTGAATTGTCGCAAACAAGTGCCTGTGCTGTTTTTCGAATTGTCGCAAACAAGTGCCGGGAGCTGTTTGGTGAGAGTTTTTTGAAGCCACCAATGAGGTGGCTTCATGGTCGAGGGGGATGGGAGAGGGGAAAGGGGGATTTGCAAACGGCGAAACGGCGAGTTTGTTGCAGGGGAAAGGGTTCAGGATTCCCTTCATCCCGAACCCTGGGGTAGGGTAAGGGCGGGCTCGGGATGAAGAAGAAGTCCCCAGACAGAACAAGACTCTGAGTACATTGCTACCAAAAGCACTACTTCTAAATTTGATTTTGATGAACAATCAAATGGAAATGAACAGTCACAAGGCACATCGGCATAATGCAAACGAACGACACATCACACTCGCATCGCTTATTATTAAGGGCAACGGCGCATAGACTGGGACTCTGCTGCTGGTTCGCCATCTTCGGAAGCAGGAAGAACGGAATGGAACAACAGAAGGATAGTGACTTCTCGAATGGAAAAAAAATATCGACTTCGATCGCGATGTGAGTTGAGTGAATTTCTCTTCGAGAGAGAGACAGAGAGAGAGAAAACCGTGCTCGCTCTTCCGTCTTCTTTCGTCTCCTCGTTCGCTCTTTCATCAGCAGGGTAGGCGATCCAATGGGGAGGGAAAGAAAATCAATCGGCAGCTATGCCCGTGGCCGTTATGTATCGTTCTCAAAACAAAAAGTGTTTTTTTGATCAAGCGAAAGGCAAAAAATGATGCGGCGTCGCGCGTCTTCTGCTCTTCTGTCGGTTTAATCGGTCCATGCCACCTGCGATTGGCAGCTGCTGAAGCCACCTGCGATTGATGCCAGCTGAAGCCGCCAGATGGGAAGGCTCGCCCAGATTCTCTACTCCAGTGACGTGCCACCCCCGACCGACCCCTCGAGCGCGGCCATCACCAAGCGCACGAGTTTCTTTCCCACTTTCGACTGGTTTTCCTCGTCCAGCCCCCTCCATCCCTCCCAAATGGGAAAGGGGAAGAAGAAAAAGAACGAGGGGAAGGACTTTCCCGAGCCCCTCCTCGCGGGATTCACGGAGGCGGGGAAAAAGTGCAGCTGCACGGCCGTGCCGCCGAACTTTGGCGATCCGCCGCACTTCAATTAAGTAAACCTTCAAAAAACTCAATACCATATGGTCCTAAGGCAGGCCTTGACCGATGGAGAGAGCTACGAGGATCGATCCCTGGAATGGGGGGGGAGGTGGCTGGGTATTGCATAGTAAAATACGGGTTCAGAAGATGGGGGGTTGCCTAGAGGGGTTTGGGGTGCCGGGGGAGCCAGCACCAGCGGGATGTGTTCCAGCCGCTGCGACCCGTCATACCCCTAGACAATAGTGCAGCTACGCCCCCATGTCATCGCCGCGGAAGCCAGGATTGAGAGTTTTCGGAATTCGAAGCGGATTGAGAGTTTTTCGAAGGACCTTGTAATTCAAGACGCCGGAGGACAGAAAACACGCGGTGAAGGAGGCTGACCGCTCCATGGCCATGGCCGAGAAGTACTTCTCGGCCGCTATTCACGAGGCGGATCTGGCGAGGACGCGCTACCTGGGGAAGCTGAAAAGGTTTTTCGCTGGAATTCTTGATTTAATTGGTTGCTTGGTTGGCTTTGGTTGGTTGATGAACAAAAATTTCCGTATTAACATAGGTTCCGATGTGGTCTCGCCGTCGCAACGGCGACGGGGCGACGACAGGTTTGTACCTCCACCCGCCGTCGCCCGGTCGCGGGGACCTGTTATCGAAAAATGTTTGGGCTCGACTTTTTATCGAATTTCCAAATTTACTAGAGTGCACTGAATAACACAGGTTTGCCCGCGCCCAGAACCGGTTGGAGGATGCGTTGCGCGGCGTGCTGTCCTCGTTCCGGGGGCAGTCGTATCTGTTAAGGGCGCAAAAAAGACACCACACCATGAACAGTTGTCTGGATCCAACATTCTGTCGGTCGGTCAGGTCGGGCGCGTCGTGCTGTCTCCTTTAGGAACAACGGTTGTGTCTATCTCTATAATAGGTTTCTTGTTGTTTTGTTTCTTATTCTTAGATGCTGAAGAACCATCCATCGATCACAGAAAGAACGTTTGTTCTGTGATCGATGGGGATGGTTCTTCACCATCTAATTTTACGCAATAGGAACTACACTATGTTTGGCACTGAAACATTCGGAAC
>RXOD01006150.1:0-11116 GCA_005223375.1 Amoebophrya sp. AT5.2
AGCCGCTCCTCGTCCTCGTCCTGCATCAACTGCTTGCAGCCAGTACTCGCGGGGGCGCTCGAGGAACAGCACCAGGACCGCGCACCCGCACGACAATCAACTCGATGAAGCGCGCGAAGAATGGCGCGGCCCATCTGCTTGCCGAGCCTGACGCTGCGGACCCGGACTCGGATTGCGAGCACGAGCCCCACCGCCCGACCAGTTCTCTGCTCCGCAACGTGGGTAGCCTCGCCTACCATTCCTCGTCGACCTCGGCGCACCATCCGATGGCGTCCACCGCGACAGCGACGAATCTGCGCCGGGCGCCCGCCGCCGCTTTCGCCCAACCGCAGACGTACTTCAGCGGCGTCATGGAGGTTCCGACTCGCTCGGCGTGTACGCGTGACGAGCTGTTGGCTGAGATGGAGGAGGATGTCGAAGTGGGCGCCGAGGACGGTCAGGACTTCGAGGATCGTATGGTAGATGAAGTGCGGCCCAGGCCTCGCCGACCTCGCCGGGAGGACGATGGATGTGGACCGACATCCTCCCAGCTCCTGCGAGAAGATTATGGGTAACACGTTCGCCACCAGCAGCAACTGTACCGCCACCACCACCAGCGCCACTTCCTGCTCATCCTCGGCAGCTCATCAGCGTCGAGGGTGCGCAGATTGTCGATACTGTTGCAGCTGGTGGCGCAGGATGCTGCTTTATCGTTGGGTTGAAGATCGTGAGTGATGAAGCAATGACAATGGACGAGGACGAGGACGAGACGGGCGCTTTACTTCAACCTCTGTCCCAGCAGGCCGAGGCTCCCACTAAGAGCTACCTCTGCAGGAGCAGAATCGACGGCGACCACGCTCGTTATCGGCCACCTGCGGCTGCAGTTCGCACCCCGGTTCCATGACGAGGCGGTCGCCGTCGCGGGCGGGGGCGGGGGGCGAAATATGAATAATAAGTCAACAGAACAACAATTACAACTACAACAACAAGAAGCAAAAGTAGATGATCATGATGAACAAGAACTGCAGCAGCAGGAACAGCACCAACATCATGCCAGCTCCTAGCACAACAGCTCCAACTTCTTGAGTGATCATGTAATATATTTTTAATAATAAAAAATCTAAATAATTATAATTATAATTGAATAGCCAGTGGTGGTGGTGGAGGTGGAGGTCGTGCACCAGCTGGTGGTGGTGGAGGCGGTGGCGCTGCAGCTTCGTCATCAGCTTCAGCGCGACCACGAGGACCACCACGGCCACGACTAGCATAAACATGGTCAGCCAGCAACTTACATATTTTTATTTTTTTTGTTTTATATTATAACTAATATAACTATTTTGCGCCAGGAGCTCGTCCTACGTCGGCGGGGACGTTGTTACTCTTTTTGTAGTAAGTTCTACCTGCTGATCTTAGTACTCCACGGCGCAAGATGAACGACAGCGACAGAATCAACGTCAGCGCCTGGAAGTACTTGTAGTGCATAGTCCATCTTTTAGTACAACTCTCTCAACTAGTACTTCCTGATCAAAGAACTTGGCCACGTTTTTGCTGATTCTAATTAATAAACGACTGCGGCCACCAGGAGCAGCAGCAGGCTGGCAACAAGAACCAAGCCACCTGCTATAATTTATGCTGGTCAATAATAGTCTACTTGTACAAGGGCAAGAACTTCCACTACTTCAATTATAAAATAATAACTACAACCGTTTTTACAACAGGAGCGATGATTGATGATGTTTAGATGATGAAATACAAACTTTTACTGTATGGATTGCAAATCGCTGCCGGCCCCCGCCACCACGGTCAGAAGGTGGGGGGAGTAGCTCACGACGAAGACAATGAGGACGAGCATTCAGTCGATAAGGAACAGCGACGACAACAACGCTCGCCGCCAGCTACCAGCAACTCCAAGAGCACTATTGTATTTGTATACGCGGACGGTGCGCTACAGCTCGAAGTAGACAATAAAAGCACAATCTTCACAAAATGAGTAGAACGAGAACAAGAGATGATCGCTGATACCTCGGCACACCGCCGCGATCCCCGACGCTTCCATGATCGATGTACCAAAATCATTCCTGGCGGTCCCCTTCCAGCACCCGCTGGCGATGTATTCCCCGCTACGAAAGTAGAAGATGAAATGCTCCCGAGCGAGGAGCTGTAGTAGACGACGACGCTTCATACGAGAAGAAGGTGGATGAGGTGGAGGTGCTGGATGTCGAGGAGGAGAACGAGAGTGAGAAAATCACTGACCATCCATGTTGAGGGAAAAGCGCACGAGAATGATCGCGGTGCGAGGTGCGTGGGTCCAACTGCCCCGCAGCTCGTCCGCCTGTTGTGTTCGTGTTCTTTGTAATGACAGCGCGATCTTCTTCTACTACTTCCTCACCAGTGCTCGTCTGCGCGTGCTGGTGGTGGTGGTGCCGGTGGTGTCCGGCGGCGGTTTACTTACTTAGCCACTCGTGATTCTTGAGTGACGTGATGCGGTGACGTTCATGATTGCTGACGATGCGAGGAGAGACGACTCATGCGCCCAGCTCGTGCTGCCTTCCTGTCGTGCGTGGTCGTCTTCTTTTACTTGTTCTTCGACGCGGACTTCTGTTTCTTCTAGTAGTTGTAGAAGTTGCGCAGTTCTTGTTCTTGTTGATGAAGATGAGTAATAAAAGTGCTGGAGCAGGAGGTAAGTAAAGAACAATTAGTGGTTCTACTTCCGCGCACGTTCTCGACGTGGCCGTTCTCCGAGGGGTCTTCGTTGTAGTCGTGGCCGTGGTCGTCCGTTAGCAGGTTTTCCAAGAACCAAGACCGTCATAGTGCGATGTCCTCCAGCCCGCTCGCCGACGCCAGCTCCTCGTCTTCGGAGTTGTAGTTCCGCCTGCTTTCCTCGTTGATTATGATTGAGCGGAGCTTCTCGCAGAAGTGCTCGCCGTAAGCAGCGTAGAACTGCTCCAAGCGGCCGCCCGGGCGGGCTCGACTGTCCGGGACTCCTGGCGCACCTGCAGGGAAGAAAGACGCGCACGCTTTGCCAGGCTGTCCCGCGTCCTCGTCGGAAACGATTCCCAACGCTTTGAGCACGCGCCACGGAATCAGAGCGCTTCCGTGCAGCCTCGAAGAGTGCGGCGAATCGGGCATGAGCGCATTCTTGGCGGCGTCATCGGTCCGGGCCCGTACGTGAAGGAGGAGGTAGTCTGCGTCTGCTGCAGTATACGGCTTCCCGCTGGCCCTCCTCATGGGACAGCGAAGGCCGTACTCTTTTCCCTGATCCCGCCGGATGGTTAGAGCCTTCTCCTGAATTCGAAGGCTCTTCTCGGAGCGACGTGCTGTGTCGCTGCTTGCGGTCGACGAGGATTGGCTCGAGGCGGAAGAACACGAAGATGTCTGCCCAGACTCGCTCGCAGAGTGCTGCTCGAGCCCGTCCAGCAGCGCCGCAGCATCGGGAAACTCGTTGGAGAGCGAGAGCAAGCCGTCGACGCACGAATACTCCTGATCGAGCAGGGCGCTGGAGTAGGTAAGCTGTCCAGCGCCGATGGTGCGCAGAGCTCGGACGAAGAAGGGGAAGGCGCGCGCCTTTTTTTCCTCGAGGGTCTCCTTGCTGTAGGCCATCATACTGTCCGCGCCTGGTTCCCCCTCTTCCAGGCGAGCGCCCAGGCCGTTGCTGCAAAAGCTGTCGAGGGCGTCGCGCAGGTTGTCGATCGACACGTTGCTGGTGGCGGCAGTGGGGTCGTATTTCGCATAGTCTTTGCAGCGGTGCACTTGCTCCACGAGAACGCTTTCCTTCTCTTCTGAGCAGTGCCCGACGTAAAGAGCGCCGCGCAAGCTGGTCCGCTGCTTTTTCAAATTGTAACGCATTTTACGGGACCAAGCCGGCGCGCGTTTCCCTCCCGTCTTTAGCTGCAACGGCATCCAGAGCCCCGCGCTCGCTCCTGTCCCGTCCTCCATACTAGGTGCGCCGCCGAGGGGGGGGCGGGGGGCGCCGTAGCAATGATTGTATTGGCTTTTGCATTGGCCACCACTAGAACGGCTAGGCTGCACCAGGATGCTCGAGCTCGACGAGGAGGAGCTGCTTGCGGCAGCGCCAGGCTGGTGCGGCGCCGGAAGGGATGCGGCACTTGTGGCCGACTTTTGGCTTCGGCGCCGAATGAAGAGATCGGAGAGCGACTCGCCGCCAGCCTTCCACTCGAACTGCGGGGATATGAGCCCCAGAAATTCCTTACGGCGGACAGCTTCAAGCTGCTGCGGCTTGGATCCCATTCTCGTCAGCAGCTGATGGAAAGATCCGGGTCCCAGGTGGAGGTGGTCGTGGGAGAGGGCGAGCGGGTTTCGGAGGAACAGGAGGCGCAGGAGCAGCAGTCCGGATGGCGTGCAGGCGGGCCAGGGGGTAGACGCTGTGGCACTGCAGCAGCAGCCGTTTCTTCTCGTTGTTGTCGCTCCACTGATGTCGTGCTGGTGCAGCCAAGAGGAAGCAGCTTCGCGGCGGCAGCAGCTACAGCTCCTTGCTGTAGTCTTAGACCACGACGAGGAGAAGTACTGCGGCGCCGGTGCGGTTGTATCTCTACTTCTACCTAGAAGCTTAACTGTTGGAGGGTGGTGGTGGGTGGAGCGCGATGATCAGTGGTGGTGGAGGTGGTCGCGGGATGCTGAATTATAGGTGGTAGGTACTAGCTGTAGATGCTGTGTCAGTATGTAGTCCCCGTCTCTACTCTACTACGAGCGGGCGAAGATCTTCGCAATGGGGCGGGTCCTGGTGTGGGGCTCTGGAGTAGAAGGGCTGCGTAGATGTGGTAGCTGTGGCGCTGGTGCTGCAGCAGCTGCAGCAAGAGCAGCTTGTGGCTGGCCCCACCACCACCACCCCCCAGGACAGGCACTATTGGTGGGGTTATGCTGGCGGGGAAGGATGGCGGTGCAAGGTGCGGGTGGAAATGGAAATGGAAAAGCGGCTTGTACTATGACAGACACTTTTGCCGCAGCAGCACCCTGGGGCTGCTCGTTGCTTCTCGTCGCTCTTCTCGCTTCGTCTACAACTTGTCGCGCCAGCAACTAGACGGCGCCCTCGACGACGCAAACTACTTACTAGCACAAGCCAACTACTGATCTTCGTGCTGATGAATGAGAATGATTCAGATTTTCAGACCGACCGGACGTGCCCGTGTGACCTACGTGCCCATCTTCGCTGGTGGCGCTCGTGTCGTCCGAATCAGGGCCCGCCCGCGTGATCCCCTCGGGCCGTTGTTCTCATAAAGGCTTTTTTCGTTGCCCGATATCTTGCCGAGAGAGCACCTCGAGAATCGGACTCAGTTCTTATGTCGTTCGTCATCGGGTGGAGGTGGAGGTAGTGGCGCAAGTGGAGGTCCCGCGGGGACAGCAGCACTCGTGCGAGAATCCGTTCGGCTCCATCTCCGTTCCCAGGAAAATGAGCAAGCATGACCAGCGCCAGAATCTAACGCAACTGTCTCCACGACGACTGCCATCTGCGAAAAAATGAAAATGCCGCGATTGATCGCCCATCGGTTCCGTAGCGTCTATAGAGCATTGAGCACGTCGCCCAGGATCTAAGCCATACAAGACGTGCCACATAGCTGGGTTTTCGTTTCTACTACCACAGCTCTGACAGAAGCGACCACTTCAACCATCGCCCCCCACAGGTCCCCACCAAATCAGGCTGTTTTGGGCCCGCTCTGAGACGCTTCAAGCGGCCACCCCGTTGGGAAGAATCACTTCACAGATGTATAGAAAAGGGCACCAGCCTAGGCAGATACTCAGTACGAAGGAGACAGCTAGGTAGTGCAAATGATGGCCTCGGGAGGCGCCGAAACGGCGCGCCGATCCGCGGAGGTGGCGGTCCCTTTTGGCGGCTAAACGCGGGCCGTATCTGCCTCTGGGACGTGCTGTTTTTGGCCTTTTCTGACGCCTGCTTTTGGTGCCGTACGCCCGCGCTTCGCTGCCGGAACGTTTTGGATTCACTGGCGGCGTTCCGGGACGCAGCCACGAAGCAACAGGCTGCTTTTCGAGAATCCGCTGCCTTTACTTTACAGCCTTTTTACAACTATTCTACTTGATGTTTTTTACTTTTCTACGATGATGTAGTAGTTGATGTTACTTTATTTTAAATTTGGATGCCGATGAATGCTGATGAAGATGCCCTTGTCGATGCGCTGCGTACCTGTGATGACTTTGTGATTCTTGCATTTTTCTAATTCAAGCCCTAAAATCAAAAGCAACAGCATCGGCTTCATCAACATCGGAAAAAAAAGAAATTAAATCATCGAGGCATCGAAATCAGCATCAGCATCAAAAACGCCAAAACATCAAAAATCATCGAATTGCACCAAAATCGTAATATTGTGCGTTTTGCAGGTTCGTAGTTAGTAAGTTCGTAGTTGGGCGCGTCATACAGACTGCGCCATTGAAATAAGTACTTAATTCACTGCGCCTGTAGTTGAGAGAGTTTGCCAGGGAAAATTGCCATATTTATATGCTCCGGGCCTGGGACTGGGCAGAAAGAAATTATGATATAAAGTGACAAGAGTTTGAGTTACTGCAACCGCTGGCGCGTCGCTTTTTTTTATTTTTTTAGATGGCAATGTTGTTGACCCCCGCTTTTGGATTATAGGCGGAGGGGGCGTATTAATCTACTTATCATAATAAATTATGTTAGTACCTGGGGCACGGTGCCGGTCGATCAAGACGATGGGGGCGTTCCTGTTGATCTTTTTGTCGTGATTCAGCGTGATCAGGGTGTCGATGAAGGCAAGCGCAGGGGCGCCGGCCCCGACGACCAGATACGAGCAGCTTGTTCCATCCCAGTTTTGTGGCGGGGGAGACAACGGGAAGGACCAGGAGGGTGCGGATCAGTTTGCCCAGCATTCTGGAAAATCCCCGGCCGTGAAGTCGAGTGCGAGTGCGATTCTGGAAAATGAATCCCCGGAACTCTGCGAGTGCGCGCGTGCTGTGCTAGAAGTTGAAAAAAATTTCCGGCGGTTCTAGAGGTTGACCAGGCGCGTGCTGCTCTGCGGCGTGGTCTTCGTCTACTTGATTTGTGCACTAGATTCCGGAGCTCCACCCGCTTGAGATTTGCGGAGAGCTTGTTGTACTAGCAATGACTTGCGGTTCTTCTCTGTTGTTTTGCTTTATTTTATTTAGTACTTCTTCCGCCCCGATCGTGGGGATTCTCCACCTAGGGGTGGGGCTGTCCGGCTGTCTCGATTTGTTTTTCTCCACCCAGGGGCGGGATTGTTTTTCTACTGTTTTAGACGCGAAAAGTTTGGAAAGTGGTGCGAAGCTTTTACTTTGAAGCTGTTGGCTTTTCCCGTGGTTTAAGCGGCTCAAGTGCAACGGAGTGCTAACGTACAACCTCGAAAACGGTGAGCTTAAGCAGATTTGGAGAGGGAGAAGAAGAAGGTGGATGATGTTTAAGGGTCTACGTACTGGCTACGTTTGACCTGCATCAGCATACGAGTCAGAGTGTTCGCGTTCAATGTGTGACCACCTCGCTGTGGTGCGATCTGGCACCGTAGTGCCGTCGATGGATCCAGATGATCACAGGAGGATCCTACCGAAGAGTACGATGATCAAGATCAGGCTGGGATTTATTACAGGACTCAGATCACCATGACCAACCATGAAATGATTTCGATTTTTTCGTTAACGTAAAAATAGATCTAAATGAAAATGGAGCCATCTTCGACGCTATGCACCCGCTTCCGTACTGATTGGGTTTGGGAAGGCTGCGGACACGGTCACGGACACTCTAATGTGATGTATCGTGTGAATGATAGATTGTTGTTAGACCTGGCTTTTTTATATTTTTTTCTTTTTATACGAAAGATCCATCTTCTCATTGATTTCCGGTTTGGGATCGTGATCAAAAAGGCTTTCGTTCGCCGCGACGATGGGACCCGAAGATCAAGACTATGTATTTGCCTTTCTTTGTGAAGGTCAGGGAAGATCGGAGCCCGTATTGTATTCAGCATGATGCCAAAAGAAAGAAACAAGACGAAGAAAGATCATCGTTGCACGAGACCACCGCTGTTGGGCCACCGCTGTTGTTCCGCGCCATCAGGTAGATGAGAACGTCGCCGTTGGATGTGCTGGATCGTCCGGCGGTGAGCTTGATCGTGGGAGGCGGCGGAGCCGCCGCCTTGCTCACGGCGCCCGGGGTTTCGGCCGGGGTCGACATTGTTGGCTCTGGCGAAAGAGAAGCGAACAACGGCGAAAGTATGATGATGAGGATGACAAAAAAACTAGAGATACCAGGCGGTTGAAGAAGTGTAACTCGCATAGATTTGTTCTATTTTTGCTTGAGTTAGAGTAATAGCGTAAGGTTTATGACAGTTCCTCCAATCCCGCTTGGTTTCTTGAGGAATTCATAACGATCACCATCATCATTTTTCTTATTTTCTGGCCCAAGCCTTTCGGGGTCTTAGGGGGTAAAAAATTCAGGTTCTCCACCAATGTTGGACTTGGACCGAAGACGATAGAACAAAATACTGCCGCGCTGGGCGGTAAAATCTCCGGGTTCCGGATTGAATTGATTTGTTCGCGTTCCCCAAAAGGCTGCGCAAGCATTGACGAATCCCAATCTTCATGTTCATGCAAATCATCGGACAGTCATGATACCCCTCAGAATCACAAAGAAAGAAGACAGAAGTAGTTGCGCATCAGAGAATAAAACCGACCGGTGGTCACGAGAACACAACCGCTGGCGCAGCATGTATTTTTTTTTGCGATTTCGAAGACATTGACATTCTCTTTACAGTACACACGATCTCAGTCTCACATCACAACGTGGACGATCAAGTATCGTTCACCAGGGTTCGCTACAACTTGCTTCAGTCATAGGTTCTTCTTGTTAAGTAGCCACGCGGATCCTGTTTCGCTGCAGCTTGCGGATCATGCCTTCGTAGGGGGAGCAGTCTGGGTCTTTGGAGTAGTAGTCGATCCAACACCGCTTTTCTGCCAGGTTTCGCTGCATCTCCTCCCCAGAGGTGCTAGTCAGCTCTCGGAACAGGCTCTGCACTGCCGGGGCCGCGGACCCAGAGAAGCTCGTCCCTTGTTGCCCGTCACTGGTGCCACGATGCCGTCGCTATCGAAGGTTTATTTTGCTCAATCCGATGACGTTCGACATCTCCATTCTTTCTGCACAAATTGAACTTCATCGATCCCGAGGATTAAGATTATATTTTTAGAAGTAGGATTTATAAATATGCGTAGAACACCTAAGTAGTTAACAATTGAAGTAAACAGTACCGCCTTCGCAGTCCAGTTGGCGTCCACAGCCGCCAGAAATTCGGGCAATGCCGCCATCCAGCGCGTCGGAAACTTCACCACCAGGGAGGCCTGCCAGCGGAACGGAAAGGTCGACTTTTTTTTTTGGGAACGGTTTTTGTCCTCCTCGTCCGTCGCCTCTTCCTTCTCGAAGGGAAACCGGAGCGCGTCGCTGAGGACCACAGGGATGCAGCCGGAGAAGAAGCCCTCGAAAACGCGGCCGTTGGTCCAGCCCACGCCCTTCGGAATGAGGCAAAACCGGCAGTCGCCCATCAGCTTGTAGTATTCAATCACTGGCGTCAAATGCCCGCCGACTGACACCTCGGTCGCTGGCTGCGCTTCTTCTGCTGGACTGGTGGGAGCAGTAATTGTGTCCTGCTCGGCTTCTGCTCCCACGAGTTCTGCGCCAACTTCTTTCGTGGTCCTCTTCCGAGGACTTCTCTCCGGTTTCGTTTCCGGTGGAAACTGTATTTTCGGAACCTGACCCCTGGCCCAGCTTCTGATCATCCGCCGGATGTCCGCGGCGTTGGGAACTCCCCCGACAATTTCATCGGAAAAACCTAAACCACCTTCTGTTTTCAACATCGACGTACCCGCCGTACTAGTAGTTTGATTGACGTTGTTAAACGGCCACTCGGTAGTCCCCAGTTCGTACAGCGCGTGCTCCATCGCGCCGCGGAAGCAGAACAGCTTCTTCCGCTCGAAGTAGTTCCTGTTGTGCTGCAAAAACTTGCGGATGGCGAAGAAATCGATGTGCTGCGGCAGCACGACGTCCTTGCGCCCGTCGAAGCAGTCCAGGCAGTGCAAATGGGGACTCGCGACGTGCGTTTGGGGTACAACAGCAGTTGTACTTCCTCCCGTAGTTGTACCGGTTGTGGATCTACTGCTCGCCGCGGACGAAGCCATGTCGAGCGGGTTGCTCTCCACGACGAGGAGGATGCTTTTGTCGACGTTGTGGTCGGTGACCAGCTCGCGCGCACCCCAGTACTCGTGCGCGAACAGAAAGACGTGGTCCCGCCTCCGAAAGCTGTCGTAGTACGGCAGCGTCCGCCGGTCGAACACTTCTTTGTCTTAGAGGTTGCGAAAGTGCTTCAGGTTTAGGCTTCAGGTTTAGGTTTCGCCGTTCGGAAATCCCGTCTGTCACCTTCTGACCAGTGATGGTCATCATCGGCAGCGAGGTCATACCCGACTGAAAACGGTCCGATTGGTAGCTTCCAATGGCTGCAATTTGCTGAGCGATGCGACCCAGCACCGATCACAGGTGGAACGCCGCAGCCTTCTCCGATGGGCCCGATGGGGGCGTAGCAGTCGGACTCTAGTTCTAATGTCGACCCCTAAACTTTGGTCCCTGAAGAAGGGAGGGCGGCGGCGGGGAGCGATCTCCTATGAGTTGTAAGTGTTCTTGTGGCCTAGGCACGGCAAAGGCAAGCCTTGACCTGGACCTAAACCTGAATTTTTTAAACCCTTAATTGTACGCCTCGCGCATCACCTCCGTGCTGTCCAGCAGGGGCGGGTCGAAGAACTCGCGCTGGTACCCGTTGTGGTAGAAGGGCACGTAATAGAAATCGGCGTTCTCTGGGTTCGCAACGCGGCAGTTCGAGTTTAGAGGGGTGAAAAACCCATTTCTGGCGGCATTTCCGTCAGGTAGATGATTCGCCGATTGCGCAGACCGAATTACACCAGACGAAATATAAGAAAAAAATACACGACCACTCAAGACCGGCGCCGCGTTCTTGCTGCATCCTGGCCGTCGCTTTGTTCTGCTTGCTCTGCAGCTGAAAGCGGCACCATCTGAACGAATACGCGACCAAATACAAGACAAAATATGAGACAAAATACAAGACAGCACAGGCCACCCCGTGCACACATCATACAA
>RXOD01006151.1:0-11115 GCA_005223375.1 Amoebophrya sp. AT5.2
AGCAAACCGCCGATCGCGGCCCCGGTCAAGGACAGTAAGTCGCCTGGTGCTGTAGGGTCATGGAAGGAGGGCGGTGGAGGAGGTTTGGGTGGATTGGGGCGCGGAGGACAGCAGCTGCCTGCGGACTCCTTGATCGCGCGGACAGTGTCGTTTGGGACGAATCACTACGCCAGTGGAGCGAAAGCACATTACGGAAGCGCGGCGTCGGTGTCGCTGGGGTCGTCGGGAAGCGCTAGTCGAGCGAGGGGGGCGGGTGCTGGACGGAAAATGGTGACGTATCCGTACAGCAACTTTCCGAGTGGAGCGGCGGTTGCAGTCGCAGCACGCGGTGGCGCTGCGTCATCAGGTGCGGGACCGCCAACAGCAGGAGGTGGGAACAAGGGGCATGGCAAGGGTCGAATGGTGGATTCGAGGAGCAGCGCCGCGGGGAAGAGCCAGCAGCGAAGCGCGTCGCTGGACCCGGGGAGTTCGCTTTACGGAAGGGAGGACAGCGAACTCCCCGTGTCCACCCGACCACATCATGCTCAGGTGGGAACGAGCGCGCACGGAATTGCAGGAGCGGGGTCCTCGAGTGCAAGCGTGCCCGTGCAAGTGCGCATGCCGGTCACAAATTATGCTGTGCAGAATGATCCTCCGGAAGAGCAGCGCTCCCTGTCAGCGGGCCGCACGCCGGAGAACCATTCAGTACCGCGAGCGCAGGTACTTTTGCAGCAGCAAGTGCCCGGCGCGTCGTCTGCATCACACCCTCCAGCGCACACGGGCGCCTTCCAGCAGAAGTTGTATCAATTGCAAATCCCGCAGCCAGCTACGGCCGACCCGTTCGCAAATTTTCTCCAGAGGGTTTCCGCTAGCAGCAAGACTCCGACAAGCAAGACGCCGTCGAAGACACCGTCCAAATCTGCTGAGCGGGTTGTAACGAGGACCATGGAATTGTCCGAAAAGCGATTTACTGCAGGCGAGGGCCGCCTCGAAGACGAAAGTGCTCCTGGAGAAAGTCCTGTGAGTCGGTACGACCGTCGAGACGTCGTGGGAGATCAAGAGAGCGCAGATCCTGTTGTCAGCGGGGCAACGGTGTCGTCGGATCAACAAGTAGCGCAAAAAACGCCTGCTTGTTCCGCAGCGGTTGCTGAGCTTACGTCGGACATGGTTAAGACGCTGGGCGAGGTGCGGGACGACTTGGCAGGAATCCTCATTCCCGAAAGCGATTTCATGCAGCAAGGAGAGCCGTCGAGTCTTTCCTCGTCCTTTGTGCTGCGCGTGCACTCAAAAACGCGCGAAGAGGTGAACACGGGAAATTTGCCTTTGCTGGCGGGCGCAGTGCCGGGTCTCCGCGGGGGTCACGATCGAGATGACGGAGAGGGATTGCTCATGCAGGTAGTGGAGGGGGCGACAACAGCAGCGGGAGAAGCTGCGAACGACTCTTCTGGAGGAAACACGAAGCAAGCAAGTCCATCGAGCCAGACGCTGCTGCTGCCGCAGGCAGCTGGTGTGAGCGCTGGTGCGAGCGCTGGCGGAACCGCTGTCCCGGCATCGCGCGATCCGTCTTCCGGTCGCTGTGCCTCGCATGAAAGACAGCATGAAAGACATCGGGGAAAAGCCGCAGCCAAACGCGAGGACACATCGGACTCCGTCGAAGACGATCGCAGCTCTGCTCAGATGGGTGCTAAAGTACCGTGCAAAAATCCGGAAGTGGCTCCATCGGTTGGCCTTATATCTGAAAATGCAGCCTCCGGACAAGGAGACGCTTCATCTGGGGAACAAGAACGAGACCTAGTAAAAGTAGCACGAGAAGATGGAGAAGCTGGCACTGGTTACGCGGCTGGCGGTTCGCCCTTCTGCTTCTACCAAGAACCGGGGAAGGATGCGCAACCCCACTTGTCGGAAATTGAGGACATCGAAGATTTGAAGGTCCATTCCATCACGCGCCAAGCGAACAGCCACCCCGACGTCTTCTTCGTCTCCGGGCCAGCAGGGGGGACGACTTCGAGCCAAGAAAGTGCGGAAGCAGTATTTGTGACGCACCCGGATCCGCATGCGCATCAAACCGCCGTCATCTTCCCCGGGGGAACATGGACGCCGGCGGTGGCGAAGGACCGATCGGTGCCACCGCACGAGCAGGCGTCGCACTTCGAGCGGACGCTGCGGTCGCCAGTGTTGTACAGACGCGAGCGATCGTCCGCGCCCGCGTCCCCTGAGGTAACTGGTGCCGGAGGTAAAACGAAGCAAAAGTCGACTGGTGCGAAGTCGCGGCCGCGATCAAGAGCTGCGTCTGTTGACGTCGCGCTGGCCGAAAGGGGGGGCGTTGCGGTGCTGTATCCGCCGGCGTCCGGGGTGTCTTCAGGAATAAAGGCCAGGTCTGTTCATGTTGTTGCAGAAGGCCGAAGTAAAGTAGATCTCGAGCACAGCTCCTCGTCTGCGACACCGCAATTGCAGTTACCCGCAGGCGTTGGCCGTCATTCGGAAGGAGCGGCCAGTGCCAGCCGGAGTCGCGACACCAGTACCCGCAGTCTTCGTCCAGGAGAGCGTGCGGACAACATCAACAGCTTCCACCTGCACTCCCACTTGGCGGGAACAAACCCACCTCCCGCCGTCACCGTCACTTCAGCCAATCTAGCACTCGAGCGGACGGCGAAGGTGCGGAATCGCCTCAGGGCCCAACTGGCGGATTTTGAGGAGAAAAAGCAGCGTGCAGAAGACTGCCGAGCGGAGTTTGCAAAGAGGGTGAAACATCTGACGCGCACGATGACACAGATGCGGCAAGATCTTCTGACCACGCCGACGCGGAAGAGAAAAAACGAAAAGTCCCTGGTGGAGCTAGGAAGGCAGAAACGCGAAGCGGAAGAGTCCATGTGGGCGGCCGTCCGAGAGTACTGTACTTGGGTGGCGCTGATTAATGTAGGTGGACTGGACTTTTCTACTCTCCGTTGGTTTCTCTTTCTCAGACCGGTCCGAAAAATCGCAAAAATCTGATAAATCTTTGTTCGCAAACAGCCGGGCACGTTCGTTTATTCAAACTAACAGGTGGGAAGCGTTGGAGCGGCGTGAGAGAGAATGTCGCGGCCGGCTGCAAACGTCCCGTCAGCGCGCATTAAGCGCCATGCGCACGACCGAGCAGCAGAATCCGACTGCTGCGCAGAATACTCCCTACCTCTTCGCGCCAGAGGATCGCCTTGGGGGAGCGGAACTACGCGTCATGGAGCGGAGCATCGTACTTTTTGCTTTCTGAAAGCTGTTGTCCTCGCGAGTTCGTTGTCGGTGTGGCGTCCGGTGAAGCAAGGAAATGTTTGTCAATGAATCCACCACGCAGCTCGACGACGTTCGGCCGGCTTTCGGCACATCAACGCGAGCGCCCCGCCGATTACCGAATCATCCCTCGCCAACCTCGACTACGTCGATCAATTTGCAGCAATTTAACCGTCCGCCATCACGCAAGCGAAAACCGGCAAACAAAACAAGGGAGCGGACACGGAGGATTTCCGGAGCGTCATTCTCGGCTGAGGAAGATACTGGTGCTGGACCTCTTGGTGCGTTGTGGGTTCTGCCTAAAATCTTGAGCGGAATTATCGTTGTGAACGTTTTTCTATTACCCTGGTGCGGAATTGCGTGTACAACGAACCGTGCTTCTTAAATGCTTTCACCTCTGATCTTGATGCTCATCCTGCTCGAATGAATCAGGTAAAACGCCGACCTCCGTCAGCCTGACATTGCGCGACGTGGGACCGAGCCGGGTTTGTGCTGGCACGAAACGGCACTGGCCAGCCGTAACCGCAGCAGTGAGCGGGACGTCGTCCTGTTCGTCGGCGAGCATTCAGGAGGTTCCTGCTGTTCCTCCCACCACCACCACCAGCTCCGCCAGCAGCTCCTCCGCATCGAGCGCCAGCGTGCAGGATATTGGGGCGGTACCGTCCACGGTCGCGTTTGAAGGCGGGGGCGCGAAAGAACAAACGATCATAACCGGTGGAACTACAAGCGAAGATCATGCTCCGGTGGACGCGCGCGGCGGGGCCGGGGGACCTGGAGAGTCTGTATTGAAGCGGCTGGAGGCGGCGCTGGCGGCAGCTGAGACCAAGCTGAAAAACCACAGCATATCGGAGCGGATCTCAAGCCACAGGAAGAAGTGGAGGTAGGGAGCGTCGAAGCTTCGCAAAAAATTTTCTTTCAGAAAAACGACGCGACTCTGAATGATAAAGCTAGATTTTGCAGATCACCGCCACCGCGCGCGCGTGACAATGACATTTTTAGACATGGAGGATTTATATCTTCATCATACAGATACAACCACGACGACCTTGTTTAGCTTTAGACGTCGAGTTGCGTCATCATGAAATGCCGGCTTCAATGCTTCATCATCGGACGTCGAATTGTCGAAGCGTCCGCAGCTGATTCATGGCCGATATTCGGTTTGGGATCGCCTGCTATGCCACGACCATTTCAGCACCTGATTGCCGGCTGTACGTGACCACGCGGGACGTCAGGTTTTTATGCTGCCTATTATTGCTGGGATCAGCCACGATACTTCGGTGGAAGCTGGGTCGGTCCGGAGCATGGGCGGGACTAGATTCACATCGTTGTACATTCCAGTTCAAAAGGAAGTGACTCGTGTGGTGCTGTGGTTTGTCTTTGTGCATCAGAAGAAGTTTTCTTTGATTTAAGAGATATGCTTCACATTCCGTTCGCTTTCGTCGACAGGACACAGGAAGAGAGTAGTCAGTGGGGCTCTTCATTCATTGCACTTTGCGTGTATAGGAAGAAAATGAAGGCACTCGAGACCACCTCTTCTGTGGGAGATGTGCGTGGCCCGGCTCATGTTGTGCAAACAGACGAGACTGTTATGTCAATCGGCAGCCACGGCTGGTTCGCGAAGGGGCGAGGTGGCGAGAAGAGGAACGAAGATTCGGGCTCTACTACGGAGGTTATTTCCCGGCCAGGCTCAGCAAGTGATACCGCGTCCACCACAGACCAAAGTGAAGCCGAGCGAACGGGTCATACTCATAGCAGAGCGCCCACACCATCTTGCTCAGCGCCTCCAACTTCTTCAGCGTCGACGTCGGCTTCCTCCTCATCCTCGTCCTCCAAGTCGGCCTCGCCGAAAACAACATCGATTGACGACCTGTTTTCCAAATTTGAGCAGCGTTACCGCGACATGATGGACAAGGCTAGGGTGGCTTTCGGTAGCGACCGTCTGGAGACGCAGATTAACGTGGACCTCGACAACGAAGAGGAAGTTGCTGAAATCCGCCTCGACGAAGACCCAGCAACGGGTACGGTCAAGCTGTGCGTCGAGAAGGCAGAGGAGTTAGACGCTGACGCGCCAGCCTTCGCAACGGACAGTGCTGGCGGAGGTGGGGACGTACGAATGCAAGCCATGCTGCCGTGGGGAAAATGCAGTATGGAGGAATTTTTCGATGTTTCTGGAAATAGTGCGGTTCGTTGTGGTTCTGCTCGCTGTAGTTAAAGTCACATCAGGAGACCACTCAACCCGCGAACAATGAAAACACAACCAGGCGCAACTCCCGTGGACGACCAGGACTTCGTGCCTGACTTCTGGGACGATAAAACTCCTCCCCGGCTTAAGCACCGCATCTGTGCGCGCAACGTGCTTCGCGAGGCGCGTCTTCGCGGCGTCGAGGTTCGCCGGCAGAATACGGTGTGCGGCTACGGCTGCGGCGTCTTCGCGCTCAAAGCATTCAAGAAAAGCGATCTCGTGATGCACTACCTTGGCAGGTTGGTGTGCAAGGAGCTTGCGGCGTGCTCCACTTCATCTCCCGCGGCCAAAAAGAACGCAACGAAGACGAACAAGAACAGCAGCGCGAGTCTGGCGTCCTTCTACGAACGCAGGGTCGAGGAGGCGCGCGCAAGCTCGCAGTTTCCAAAAGTCGCGTTCGCCGAGACAGTGCGAACGGATCGGGGGTACCGCTACATGCTTGAGCTGGACCGCTGGCACAACCTAGATGGGGGGACGGGGGGCGAAACACCGTACGCAGCTTGGCTTTCCGCGTACAGTAACAGCTCCAAAGATATGGCTGCTGGGTCGGAAAACATGATCGCGGTGGTGGAACACGAAAAGGGTTTCTGTTTGACGGCAGTGCGGTTCATGGCGTCGAGGGACATCGGGCTGGGCGAGGAACTTTTGTGGGACTACCCGTTTGCAAAAACTTGCGTAGACGAGGCGGGAGAATACGCGGATCCGGTGCTCGAGGAATTACAGAGACTGCAGGGGGAATACGGTACGGCGGTCGGGGGTGCGGTGAGGTGAAGCGCTTGCAAAATGGTGCGGACAACTACGGGGGGGAGATGCAGCCCGGCGCAACGGGACGTGGTGCTGGCGAGGTGCAGAGTGAACGGCTTTTACTCGGTACTGCTACTGGTCGCCGCCTTGGCCACGCGTGTTTGGCCTGAAGAAAAGAAGCAAATGCAATCCGAATGCTTTTGAACAAGTGATTTCAGATTTTTTTTGTGTCTTTCTGGTCCGAGAAAAAGATAAGGGCCCAGTGATGTGCGAGTAACAAACAGCAGTCAGTCGACGAGTAATCCGGCATGTTGTTGTAGAATGACGGAGTAGACGTAGGATGTGGACGTGGAGCACTGTCTCTGCTTGAAGAAGCATAATTCACCGTGGAGAACGACAGCCCTGCATGGCTCCTCCCATAGCCGAAACCGAAAAGTAGAAGCTTGAAGATCTGCTTTTGCATGAAATTTTTCATTCATATGATCACCCCCTGGCGCGTATCGGATTTTGATGTGTCGGGAGGCGAGCATGGCCCCGCTACGGAGGGGGCTGATGGGGCTCACGGCGAGGGGAAGCCAAGATTTACGCCTCGAGGGGAAAATCGAAAAACCGAGCCCGGTGCTGCAGAAGGACTTCTTGGACGCCTTCCTGAACGTGCAGCCGAGCCTGGCGCAGGGGGACGTGGAGAAGTACGAGGCATGGACGAACGAGTTCGGGACCAGATGAGCTATGCGGCTGGTGGGGGTTTCCATGCGAGTGTGGCTCTTAAGGCAGTTTTTCTTTCACGATGATGATCTTGTAGTACAGGGCAAAGGCCCGGCAGATGCAGCTCGTCGATGATCACGCGTGAGGGCGCGGAATAGCCCACCCTAGGACACTCCATCTGTAGCAGCATTATTCATTGTACTCCAGGTTAAGCCGGTATCCCGACCCGTTGCGGTCGCAGCTCTCCTCCTTTCGAGGCCTCTCTTTCTGCTTTGGTTCTTAGTCGACCGCTGCGCTCGCATGGCAGCATACTTACGTACGGGGCGTTGTCCCAAAGACCGCCGCCGCGCTGTTTCAGACAGCAACAGGCGGCACCTCTCCCAACGGGATGAAGGCGGTATGTAATTTGATAGATATGTAATCTTTTATATTACGGCGCAGAAGATGATGATGAAAGCAAAGTAAGAGGGATAAAGTCGAGGAAACGACAAACAAAAACGAAGGATCATGCGCAAGAAAACCGCTGGATGAAGCAAAGTCTCACGCAAGCTTCCACTGAGATCATTCATCGAAGATTGCAGATCTATTTCCGAGAAAAATAATGCTGATGTTCACGTCGTCGTCCGTGGCCGCTGGTCGATGTTATGTTTTACTTTTCATAAGACCGTTGTTTATGTTTTTGTGAAAGAGTAAAGAACAGGCATGCTACTCTTTCCGTTCTCGTTCTTTGTTTGACTTTGGCTCGGGCTCAACTTTCAAAGAAGGCGAAAAAGAAATAGAAAATGAAGCATAGCTATAGTTACGTTGGAGCTTGCAGCTCAGCGGGGTTGTACGGAACGACCATGGTGATGATGTACGGCACGAGTATGCGCATGGTACGGACATGATGCTGCTCGACTTTCACGTGGTGCTCGAAGCATTGGCCGGCCGATTTCGTCCACGAAGAACCGAGCGAAAAGACCCCGCAAATAGGCCGCGCACGGAGATAAAAAGATGGACAACATCCGGGCGTCCCCGCGATGTTGTCCATCTGCTCAGCGTCTTCGCTCAGCGAAGACGCTGAGCGAGGGCCTTGAAGAGCGTCACGCTCACGCTTGGGGGGGGGGCGCCAGGGCTCTGACTTCCGAACTGTAGCGAGCTTGCGCCGCGCTCGGGGCCGCGCTTGCGCCGAGCGCGGTGCGCCGCTATTGGTCGCCTGCCCCACTTTGCGCGGTCCTCGATTTTTAGCCCGGGACCCATGGGCGCGCCAGCTGCCGCCGCTCCTTCTCTACTACCACTGCGCTGCAGAACCAGAAGCAGAAGCCAGCGCCTCCGTCTCGATCAGTCTCATCGTCATGCTGGGCGCCGTCGAGCTTCTTGGCTATGTTTACGAAGATGGGGGGCGGATCGATTGGCGCGCGAGCTGCAACTCCGCGCCGCTTTTTTATAGTTGGGATCGTTTGGCATAGGCATCGGTCTCTGATGTCGCTTGCACTTGCACAGGAGCAAACAGGCAGTAAATTGCTCCACTATACACACAAAAGAGAAAAATATAAAACAGGGCTAACGCGGCCGCGGACTAACGCCCCGCTGGGGCCTCGTTGTGCTTGCTATTTCTTCCAGTTCGTGCAGTATTTTTTTGATAAAAGTAAAGTAAGTCTGTCAGTAAGTGCCTCCACTCTATCAGACTTAATAGAAGCATCAGTACCCACGCAGACGCACGCAAGAACCGCTTTCACTTGGCCTCGTGACTGGACGCGCGCGACTATCTTGGGGTTGCTTCTATATAGAATTAGCAGAGTACTCATCCCGAAGGACAGTCTCCTCGATATTGTGGCCGCGGACTAGCGCGCCAGCTGCAGCTCCTTCCCCGTGGGACGACGAGGAGACCTTCCGTTGCATCATCGCCACACCCTATACTGATAAGTCCAACCATCAAAGGCACCAAATTGTGCGTATGTCTCTGTTGATTGCGAAGCGTTTTCAAATGAATCATATCCACAGTGTGGCATGCGGATCCAGCTGGATACGCCGCCCGCTTCGATTCTTATTGCCGAGATTTCTCGTGCCGATCGTCCGATCAACGACCGGTTCGCAATCAAGGTCAATGACGAAGCGTCGTGACAAGACCAAGAGCATTGAGCGGCAAACTAAAACAAGTTGAGGAGAGCGTCGAATCTCGAGTTTCGTGCTCGGGACCAGGAGTGTAGACTTCGATAGTCTTCAGAGCGTCGTCCGTCTCCGTCGTTGCATTTGTTATTTGCGATTCAGAAAGTTGAAGTTCCTGTTTTCAGGTGCGGCTACTCAGACCGTCATCAAACACCATTCAATTGATTTGGACCGTAGACGGTGCTGTTTCTTCGTGGGGAAACAAAACGGTGGCCTGCCGCTAGCGCCGTCAGTCGGCCGAAACCTCGGTTCATCTCGTAGTCAGGCCGAAGCTCCTCGTAGTCATAGCCGGAAGATGGACGAGGTTCGCGAGGTCGTCGCGGTCGGCGTGGCCGGCGCGCAGGCCATCCGCCGCGAGGCCGACAAGGCGCTTTCCGAAAACCCCAAGCGCCCCGACCTGCTGTCGGCAGACGTGCAGCCGCCCAAGCTGATCAAGGGAATCGTTCTCTTTCAGGCGCAGGTGCGCGTGAAGAAGTTTCGCCGGACGTTCGGGAGCAACGCGTTCGCGGAGTACCCAGAGCTTTCTCCGCTCTTCCCGCAGATGAACTTGGCTCTGTACCTGGTCCGCCGCATGCTCAAGCCGGGCTACGTGAACCTGGGGAAGGAAGCGCTGGGACTGGCCGCAATCTTCACGGAGAAAGAAAGTACTTTACTTAAACTTATACTTCCTATCTGAATCTGTATGTGTATCTGACGCTCTTCATCTTGTTTCTAAATTCTATCTCAATCTCATTCTCACCGCCACCGCTCAGACCTCAAAATGTCCATGATCGGGGACGCTCTCCGGCGGTACACGCGGTGTTTGAATTTCGACCACCCAGCGATACGTCTCCTCGAGGAGAAGTACCACTCTATCAAAGTCGACGCTATTGAATTAACGAGGTGATGAACAACAGCAATCCATTACCTGGGCATTGTTCTGGTGGTGGGGGTCTTGTAGTTCCTCGAGTAGCTAAGGTCTGGCGTGATGTTTGCACGGGGTGGCCTGTGCTGTCTTGTATCTATGTAGTGCGTGTATGATTGTGCTGCTCCGGCTTCTGCTAGAGCGAGGGAGGGAGCAAGTTGCCAATGCCATGCATCGGACAAAGCGACAGCCAAGAGGCGCCAAGAATCAGTCCGCGGATCGTGCTGTGTGGTCTCGTATTTCGTCTCGTGTTTCGTCTCGTGGTCGCAGTCGGTCTGAACCGCAGCCAGAGCAGCAAACCTGAAATCCAGAAATGCCGCCAACAAGGATGGAGTTTTCATCACTACACCTCTCTAATTGAAACGCTCGAGCATAAGTTTTTGCTGAGGACGATGGAGGCGCACCGGGACGCCGTGCGCGAGTCCGTGACTATGTACATGCGCAAGGCCATCGACACGGTCGTGCGGCAATTCGAGATCCCCGTGTACGACCTGGACGAGTGCTGCGGCAAGTACGAGAGCATTCTGGGAAACCGGCTGGCCGAGCTGCAGACGGAGTACAGTGAGAAGCTGCGGATGGCCGCGAATTCGTACGCGATCCGCGAAATCAAGAAGGAGGCGGATTTCGAGCTCAGCGGCTCGGAGAACGACCTGCTCGACTTTGCGAACAAGTCGCAGCGGGCGATCAAGCAGCGGAAGCAGTTTCTGGAGTCGGAGCTTGTGAGCCGGTGGGACTTCCCGCTGCACGGGGTGTTGGGTCCCTTCGAATACGCGCTGAAGCAGTACGTTGCGGAGCTGGGGGAAAACCACCCGCAAGTGGTGAATTTCGAAGCGGAAGTCGCGAACTTGTACCGGCGATACGGGAAGACGTTCAGCGAAGAAAGCCAGTCGATTGTATGATTTCTTATTTTACCTGTTTCTTGAAATGTTTACTGTACTTTTAGTGCAAGGAAGAAGTAGAAGTAGAAGCCACTTGAATTATTCAAGAGCAGGAAATAAACGAAAAGCATCAAAACCTGGCAGATCGACGAGCTGGAGCGGCTGGAGAAGGGCAATTACATCTCAAAAAAATGCATTGTTAGACGCATCTTTTAAAAACGGGCGCCTCCTTTTTTGGCCCGTTTTGGGCG
>RXOD01006152.1:0-11114 GCA_005223375.1 Amoebophrya sp. AT5.2
CGCTTATTCCGGTAATTCGAGTACTCTGAAACCGCCCCCGACCTCGCTTCGCCCCATAGCTTACCAACTGCCCGCTTACCGTCGCTGGCCCCCCCGTTATATCGAAAAACACGCGGCCATGCTCGGGAACCGCGCACTGTGCCACCTGCAGCTGGGCCAGCCGAAGCGGGCCTTCGAGGACTGCGAGGCGTGTCTGAAGCTGTTCCCCCTCGGCCGGGGCTGCTCGGCCGCGACGTGCAAATACGCGTACCGCATGGCGGTGGCGGCCGAGAAGATGGGTCTGGACGGCTACGAGAAGGAAAGCTGCCTGCGAGCACTCTATCTGGCGGCAGAAAGGTTGAAGGTACTTCTTGTCTTTCACTCAGAGGATTCGAAGTAAAAATGTTGGGGCTTGATTATTGATTTTACTGTTCTACTTTTTCTCGCCGTGCAGTGCAGTGCTCATCGCTTCGTCAGGCGCTAGACATGCCGAAGGAGTCGGAGGCTGCGTACCAGCTGCACTTTCGGTGGTCTTGCCATGTCTCTGCCGAGTCCCTAAAGAACGTCGCGCGGTCCTTCGGATTCGAGATCGACGAGGACCTGGACCATCCGCCGCTCTCGGCTGCCGTGCGAAACAATCCGGACTTGAACACCTCTGGAGACGAACTGCAGCTGCAGGAGGACTCCCATCTTCAGGACGGGAACCACGACCTGGGGCCGGGCAGCTACTTGTCGAGCGGCTTCAAGTCGCCGGCGGACGTGATTCCGAAAAACAGCGACTACTTCAAGGTGGGCAACGATCTCACGGACCGCTACGTGACGCACGCACGCAGTGATACTTCGCAGGGCGCCGGACCGGAAGCAGGTCAGGTGGGTTCCGATCAAGTCCAAGACGCAGGTGGGGGGGACAAAATCAAAAAGAGCAACGCTCCAGCAGCTGTATCTGAGAAGGACGACGCGTCGATTCCGTCCCACTTGCGGTCGAAAATCGATCTGCAGGCGATGAAGCTGCGACTGGAGAAGATTGTCGCGGACACGGATAAGGCGCTGAAGGAGACGCTCGGTGACGGCTTTGCTGGCGGGGCAGCCCCAGCAGCTTCATCTTCCAGTTCGGCTCCGGCGGGCGCAGGTGGCGAGAGCAGTGTGACGAGCGTGAGCGACAACTACTACCCCGACCCCGAAGCATCCACCACGGCGGAGGAAGGCGACGGCGAAGGGAAGCCGCCGGACGTGGCTCTCTCCCCAACCTCACGACTCCTCGGCAAGGACCACGAGCCGCCACTGGGGATGACGCGGCGGATCGGGGAATTCGTGCCGATCGCGCTTCCGGAGGGCGAGGAGGACAGCGACGCGGACGACGAAGACGACGAGGATGTGGACGAGAAAACGCTGCCGGAGCTGGAGAAAAAGAAGCTCGAGGTCTTCCAGGAGTTCGCTCGGAGAAAGCAGCAGAAAGCCGACTTGCTGGCGAGGTGGCGGGACTACGTGCCGCCAGAGGAAATGGAAGCGAAGTGACCGATTCGATAGTAGCAACAAATCGGTGATCCTGAACCTGATCGCGATGAAGATGAAACGATGTTGGTGAGGACAAAGAGTTACAGAGTAGAGAGAGAGGACTCAACAAAGATGACTAAGACAATGTCGACCTAAAAATATCACAATCAAATCTACGTTTGGAGGGACTGGGACATCAAAGGATTCCCACGCACCCACACGAGCCAGCTGGAGACGAGGTGAGACCGCAACTAACTTCTCGCGTACCCAAATTCGCAACAGCTTCTTTTCTTTCAGACAAGAGACTCGCCCTCGTGCTCGTACTGAAGCCGAAACGAATCGCTGCTGCTGCAGCTGAAGGCAATCCTCGTCAGCACTGCTCTGTTTGCAGCTGGAAGGAGCGGTGTCTTTTTCTTTATACGACCAGGACTCTATCATGAATGTATGTCATTGCTACCCTTGTGACAGACCGATGAAGTGACGTTGACGCCACTCCTTGGTTCTACCGAGGAGTCTGATTTTCTTCATCACTTGCTTCTAAAGTAAGAGTTCGACCAAAAGGAGCAACTACCACATGTCACGGCCTAAGAACTAGTTCTGCGTGCGGCGTTCTCGGCGCTCTTGTTCATTATCGTAGGCTGAAGAGATTTGGACTCTTCTTTGTGTGACGACGAGTACAAGCTTCCTGCGTGTAACCATGTAGTGACGCGCCGCCGGGAAGTGGTTTTGAAATCGCGAAAAAACGGTTTTGTGATTCTTAATGTCGGAGCGCACCAGAGATGCGTGTCGCTTTCGTTATCGTTTTGACTTTATTCAGCTTCCTTGATGACTGCCCGAAGAGAAGAAGTGAATGTCAAATTACTAAAAATATTTAATATTAATATTCTGCTTCTCTTTCTCATTCTGATTCTTCAAACCTAGTAGTAGACCTAGACGAACAGAACAAGAACTCGAACCTCAAGCTACAGCTACTACACGTGTTCTATTATTTAAGTCCAAAGTACAAAGTACTTTCTTTCATTGAAAACCAAAACCCACACGATCGTCGTTGCACTCGTGTTGTCGTCCAGGCGAGAACAAACTGGTGCTCGTCGTACGAGCAGGTCTCGGTATGTTACTTTCGCCTTGAGATCATCCCAAAGTCGAACCGAAGCATCACCGATTCCGATTCACCATGTCGCCTGTCGATTCTTTCGCCGCGGAACTCTCTGCGTCGGGGGTCCTCACGCAGAAAGACGTCGAGGAAGTTGTGCTGCTGGAGGACGATCTGGTGGACTCGGCTGCTGCTGACGCTGACGTAGTTGAAGAAACAGACTACGCTCCACTCGTCCCGGAGACAAAATCGCAGCTGAAGCGCGATATGCGAAAAATCTGGGGCGTTCCTGATACGCCAGAGAAACCGTATGGTGAAGATGAAGCGGATGTGGAAGGACGAGCCGGCATTGATCTCGATGCCTTGATCCGCAGCCAAAGTCACGACACAGCAGCGAGAACCGGGAGCGGGAGCGGGACGGGGGCGAGCGGCCGACCCAGCAAGAACCCCTTTGAGCAGTTCGACGATGACGAGGAGGATGACGACATTTTGGGGCATCGTCCCCAGGCTGCTCCTGTGATCGTCAACAATAAAGACGGAAGTGGCAGAAAAGGTGTTCCAACTACTTTGACAAGCAGCAGCACGACACCGTCGTCGAGCAGCTCTAGCGCGAGTGCGTTGCTTGTTCCGCCGCTCGCGATTCCAAGCGCAAGCCCTGCTGCAGGCGCCGGACCAGGCGGGTCGAGCGGTGGCGCTCGTTTGCTCCCAAGAGAGCCGTCATCCACTTCTTCATCTTCTTCTTCGTCTAGTCGTGGTGGCGGGGCACGTGCGAGCGAATATTTCGTCCGAACCGGTGGTACGGCGGCAGACGATCCTCTGCTAGAGTCGCAGGACGAGTGCGGCACTGCGGCAGACGATCCTCTGCTGAAGTCGACTCTGAGCGCCGCAAACTCCGTCGGGACCGCGACCAATGTCGGCCGACTCGACTGCTCGCACACTCTCGCGCACCAGCAGCAGCACCCGCCGGCGTCCTACCGCAGCACGCGCACCGTACTTGGGGCGCCACCGCCAGAAATGCTCGCCGCGCGAAGTGGCGGGGACCACCACCACAACACCCGTGCCGCGACCGTGACCACTGCGAGCACAACTACAACTTCGTCCGGGGATAGAGCAATACGAATACCGCCTGCGCCACCGAACGCGTACGCTAACCAATCCACGCCGACTTCAAGCCCGGCGGCAGCGCGTGGTCCCGGACGACCACAACAACACCCGCCCGTTATCGTGCTTCCGCAGCCGCCGCGGCGTCACAGCGAGGACGAGGCTTCGCATTTTTTTCTCGGAACGCCCGACGTGTCGCGCGGGGAGATACAGAATCTGCGCAGCCAGCTCCGGCACGAGATGGAGCGCCTGCGCGCCGAGTGTCGCGAAGCCGAGATCAAAAACGAAGCGGTCATCTCTTCTAGTTCGTATTCCTCTTCGTCCTCTTTCGCAGGTGCGGGCCCTGGTGCAGGTGGGACCGGAGCGGCAACATCAGCTTCAGCGGCCAGCGCGTACAGGCCTCCGCCGCGGCGCGCGTCCAGCCAGGGACGTGCGACCAGCAGTAGGGGCGAGCAAGGGACGCGGATACTGGAAGACAACGAAACCGTCTGCTGCAGCACAACGCCGGTTGCGGCGACGTTGGATGAAAACAGGGACGAGCAATTGCATGTGGATATGCATAGGCATGCAACAAACTTCCACGACCCCTCACCTGCTGCGCAGCAGCTGCCTGCACGGGGCGTGCAAAGAGCAAGGGACCATCAGCATGATCATCATCAGCACCTCCACCACGAGGACGACGACACAGCCGCAGACAACCACTTCCTGCGGCAAGAGCTGCGTCGGCTGCAGTCTGTTTTGGAGTCGGAGCGCGAGGGGCACGCGCGGACGCGGCAGCAGCTCCATCAGTGGGCGGACTGCGCGGAGTCGGTGAAGCCCCTCCTCGAAAAACTGTGCAAACTGGCCGCGGGGGGTGTCGGGCTCGCAACGAGTGGAACAAGTACGAACGTCAGTCCGTTTGACGGCCCGAATAGCTCGTCGTCTCCGATGGACCGCGTCGGCGTAAATGGAACCACAACTTGCACGACCAGCAATTCCGTCTCCGGCGGTACGCGCTGCTTCGCGGGAGAAGCCGCATTGCGGGCCATCCAGACGAGGACGGCGCCGATGTCGCCGCTGCAGCTGCTGTCGACGACGGAAAGCGTGGCGCAGGCACTGTGTCTGTGGCAAGAGCAGCATCAAGACGTCGTGGGAAAGCTACAGGACGACGTGAAGGGATTGAAAGTTTCAAAGAAGGAAGTCATGGTACTAACACGTAAACGATGCGTTTCGTACGTACAACACGTAGCAAGCCGAAGCCCAAGCACGACAGGTTCTTCTTCTTCTTCAGGTAGCTACTCTATTTATTACCAGGGTCGTGCTAGTCAATTGCGTCTTCTCCATCTCCTCTCCACACACACAGTCGAAGGCCGTGCTGAGCATTGAGCGCAAAAGCAGGCGCATTGCGGAGTTGACCGCGAGCCTTGAGCGCGCGAAGACGGAGCTGGAAAAAGCAAAAAAGTGGAAGGACGAGCTGGAGCAAAGCGGAAGTGCAGGAAAAGTACTTATCGTTATCTTTATCTTTAATATCGTCGTCTATCATTTACATTTATCAATTGATTCGGTATTCGACTTCTGTGACTTCACTGAAGACCCACTTCCAAAGAAGGCGGGGGTCGGCTGCCCGTCGGCAGTGTTGAAGACGGGCCCCTCGGTCCGACGCGGATTCAGTCCAGTCTCCGTATGACTCGATGACGTTGTACATTGATCATTGATCAATGTAAATCAGGCACCGGCGCAGCCGGTCGTCGCGGGACACCTCCAGGGACAGCGTGCAACACCAGGGACACCAGGGTTGGTAATGGGCGAGAGCACGCGCCTCACCGCCTTGCAGCGGCAGGTTGCCAGTCTCGAGAACAAAGTGCAGTTGCAGACGTTGTCCCAAGTGGTGCATGCCCAGAACCAAACGCGCTCTCGCAGCACGCCACGGACATGTAATGTTGTCGACCGTGAGATAGAGATAGAGCAGACTTTGACGTATGACTTTGCCTGATTTTATAATACTTCCTCCGTTCACGTTCACCTCGACCTCGACGGACAGTTCGTTGGTTCAGGAGCACGTCCTCGAGGTGGAAATAAACATAAGTAGAGTCATTCTCATATTTATAAACCCACTTTCGCTTTCATCCCAACAGTCCACCGGCGGGTGCCGATCAGCCGCGAGCAAAACATGCGGAAGCCGCTTTACCAGGTCGACACTGGGGCTTTCTACCACGAGCGGCCCCGACCCGACCGCTCGGAGCGCTTTGACAACAACTCGATCTACCGCGGTTATTGATCATCCCGGTGTCCGGAGGGAGAGAAGCCGCGGCACGGCTGCGAGGAGGCGGAGAAGCGAAATGTTGAACTTAAGTAAACTTATCACCTTCAAAGGGCGCTGAGAAAGTGATCTTTTAGTTCTACAGCGCTTTCATACTACACAACTGTGGCAGGGAAGCGCTCAATTTTGGCGGGAGCGTCGGGCGACTGCGCTGTGACCTCATCAAGTCGCGGCTTGGTTTCGTTCTTCTTCATCTTCTTACTGTAATGTTACATGTTTTCTGTTCGGCATCGGCAGTGCCGCTGCCGTCCGTAATGCTCAAAAAGGATCAGCATCTGCTCAGAAAGTCCTTCACTGACAAACGTAACGGTCCGTCGCACTCCATCAACATCATCTCGCACAATCTTATATCTTTCAACATCTTGCGGCAGGAGCATCAATGATACCCGTGATCCTAGGGTTCGCCGTCGCCGTCCGTTCCTGTCAATTTAAAAGAATTGGAGTCCTCGCCGTCACCAGGTAGATCATTAGATAACATTGCTGTTTCTGTTTGCATCCTCCAGGTCCAGGCAGTATGATCAGTCACAACGATGAATTGTCACAGTTTCTATTGACGCAAGATCAGCATCAGACGTGAGTCAGGTAAAGAGCAGGCGGGCAAAAAGTAGTTCTAGAAAAAAAAGTTTGGATTTTTGCAGCGCCAGAGAAGTAGTGACGAGACCAATCTTCATGTCCAGCAATCCGTTCGAGTCAGAGGAGAGAATGGGAGCTTCGTCTGTCGACGACGAGTATCTCAAGGAGCATCGGCGGGACCGGGACGACAGTCGCGGCCGCCGCCGCGCAGTTGTGGCTTCCGATCCGCGTTCGCCGTCGCGCAAGCGCCAACGCTCCGAGACGCCGGACCGGCAGAGGCGGCAGCGCTCGCCGAGCAGCGGGGCGCGGAGTCCCCGGGCAGGTGGTCGCGCAAGTCGCGGACGGAGCCGGGAGCGCAAGGACAGGGGCGATCTTCATGGAGGGGAGGACGACAAACCGATGTCGATCCTGGTATTGCTTCAGTTATTTCATTCTCGTATCGTACTATGATGATAGATTAGCTTCCATTAGCGTTCATGATGTTTTAAAGATGAGTCCGAGTACAAGAACTTTTTGGAATTTATTGTGGGTCCACAACCACTACCACAAGGTCATAAGGATAAGATATTGATATTGATATTTAGACAGTAGGTGTGTGATCATTTTTGTTCGAACCTCAGAATTCACTGTCTCCTCCTACGTGCCACAGGTTCGGCACCTCAGCTACTCCTCCACGATAGGAGACGTTCGGGAGGCGTTTGAGAAATTCGGGCCGGTGAAGGACGTGTATTGACTATATGCCTTTTGAAGATGTGAAGCTGAAGACATTTGGTTGAAGACCCTTCCAGCAAGAACGGGTTCGAGGATCAAGAAAAGATCGTAAATATCTGAAGAGAATCAAGAAAGTGGCAAAAGTCGTAAATATCGGAAGGAGAGTAAAAAAAAAGGTTCAAGTGAAGCTGAAGGTTGAAGTAAAACATCCTCCACGCGGGTAATGAATTCCACGAGCTTGATTATCGTTGCACCCAGCGATAGCTGGTGTTGTCAACGGCAACGCCATGCTTGCTTCTAAGTAAAATGCTAATTCAACAATTGATTTTGATTCTGCGGAGCCGGAGCTCTTGCTCTACTTCTACAACTTCCTTTCTCGTTCTTCTCATCAAATGGAGCAAAGCCCGACTGATTCATTCTGCTGCAAGTTCCCAACTACTTCACGGCAGGTATCTTCCTCTTGAGTTTGGTTCTCGCAAGCCGAAGGGATTCGGCTTCATCGAATTCGAAAAGGGGAAGCACTGTACGGAAGCAATCCGGATTATGGACGGCTGCCGGTTGGATGGGCAGGTGATTTCCTGCACCGTCGCGCAGGACCGCCGTAAATCGCCCTCCACCATGGCCAAGATTGAGGATTCGATTAAAGGAGGAAAGGGCAAGGGGAAAGGTAAAGGTGGCAAAGTAGATGACGACCGTGACTACTACCATAATTACTACGACCGGGATGAACGGGATAAGGGCAAGGGCGGCGGGAAACGCGGTAAGTACGACGACGACTACTACTACGACCGGTACTACGAGGATCGGTACTACCGCGACCGGTACTACGACCGCGACTACTATAAGGGCAGCGGAAAATGGGGCGGAAAAGACTACTACCGCGATTCCTACCGCGACATGGACTACTACAAAGGAAAGGGAAAGTGGGGCCGAGACTACGACGAAAAAGGGAAAGGCGGAAAGTCGAGGTAAAGCCTGAAACAAAGAAGAAGCTATGTCTTTATGATTATTCAACAAATAATTGTGTAAGTGTTTGTACCGGCCACTACGATGGATTTTCCACTGCAAAAATTGCATGTCGATGTGCGAGACCACGAAGTCGAAGTGCGAACGAGGGCGACTAGCGCAAAGTTAGTACTACACTTCTCTGCATAATATCCATACTAATTTATTAAATTTTGGATTAGGTCTTACACCGTTTACGAGAAGAAGGATCGGGCGAGCCGATCTCGGAGCCGAGCCCGTTCTCGGGATGGGGGAGAGGATCGCGTCCGCCAACGCGAAGCGAGTCACGAACGGGAAAGAAGCGCACCACGGGCACGCTCTCGCTCGGGCGAGCGGCGCCGGTGAAGTTGATCTAAGTACTACATCAAGCTGAAGCTTGGTAGAAAGACAAAGATTCTTGACGAAGGAAGAACGGCGTCAAGATTCATTGTTTATCCACCTCTTGGCACAAGAACAGAGGACGACTGTCCGTCACAGTGGGCCCTTCATCTGGAGGTGGAGGATTGATTTATGATTTACATTTATGATGGGATTTATTATCAATCTATAACTATAACTATATTAGCACGCATCCGACCGCCATCCCCACAACTTCAACTACAACTTTCGTCAGGAGTCAATCACTGAATCTGATACGTGCGACGTCGACAAGTATTTGATTCGAGGAAACGCGCTAAGGCTACGAGTAAAGAGACTGTGGTACTAGCAAGTCTTGGTCTTCTCGTAAAGGAGAATGAACGGATGCGTTCCTTTGCGCTCTTTCTTCCTGGAACCTCGGAGAAAACGTAGGTTGTCGGAGATGGTGACGGAGACTGATAAGCATAAAGTCGCTAGTGGCTCTAGCATCGTAAGTTTAGAAAAGTAAGCAGACGCACGCGTGGCGGGCCTCGTTCCTCAACAACATGAGTGAAGTCAAAAAATCACGCTGAAACCGCCGGTAGACCTCGTTCGGAAACCACCTCAGAACGGCGCACCTAAAAAATTAATAAATAAGCCTTCCACGGCGCAAAAGCGAGAACATGACGAACGCGTCCGGCGCCACAGCTTCTCTTGCTGCACGAAGCAGCGCTGCGCCTCACCCTCAGCCGAAGGCACAGGATTCAGCCGAGCAGCAGCTTTCTGCTGCGCTCGTGAAGCTGCACTCTCAAAACAAGATTCTCGCTTTTGAACACGACAAACAGCAGCAAGAGATCAAGATGCTTCGCAGCACCTTGCAGCAATCAGTGGACTGGCAAGGTCTCCTGCGCGGGTCGACAAGTGCTCCCGCTCTGCCAGGAGTCAAGCCATTCTCCTCGTCGCAACATTCGAATCCTCCGATGAATGTGCAACTGAATGGAACAACGACGATGATCACGACGCCAGCGTCTGCCGCTTCCGCGATTTCGCATGTCCGGAGCCACGCAAACACAACCACGGCCGCCTTCGCAGCTGCGCAACTCCCGAATATGCAGTATGGCGGAGCGACTTCTTCAAGCACAGTTGGAGGAAGTGGAAGTGGTGGTGGTCGCAGTGCTGTTTATTCTACTTCGCACAATATGAAAGCCCCAGCCCGGCCGAGCTTCTACGCAGCAGGAGGAGGGTCAACAACGGCGTCCGCGGCGGCAGAAGCATTGGCAGCTCGGTCTTCAAACCGCAGCTGCCTCAGCAGCAAGCAGACGAACGTCCAGTTCGAAGTGCAGCACTCGGCGCAGGAGTCCCCGACGCTGACGAACGTGAACGGAGCCATCGACACGAAGAGTACGATGGCGAGCGGAGAAAATAGCGGAAGCGGAAGTGCCCACGACGACTGCTCCGTGCTGTACAAGAGCGTGCGCTTTGAATCGATCGGAATGGATTCCGGCGCCGCGAGTGGCGGTGGAGGTGGCGGGGGCAGCTCTTTTCTGATGAAAGCTGCTGACGTCGAGAAGTTCTGCCCCGAACACGAGGACGAGGTGTTCGGCCAACAACTCAGTTTTCAACACCAGGAAGCGTCGGATCATGATGCAGGCCTCCACTTGTTGCCCGAGCGGCACACGACCCCGGCTCCGCACTTCATGCAGCAACTGCGCGCGTCCAGGCTCGACCAGCTACGTCACTCGCAGCAGCAGTTGCTCCACACGCAGCGCAAGGCGGTTTTGGCGCAGAGTTGCGACTTTTTTGCCTCCACGCAAAGACTCGACCGGGCACTGGTGCGGGAGGCCTTCGCGGCGTGGCGTCACGTCGTAAACCTAAGCTGCGCCATCGAGGAGAAGTACTCCGAGCACCTGCAGCGGGAGCTCACCCTCCTCCAGAACGGGATGGCTCAGCAGCGAAGTGCCGCACTGGAGCAGCAGAAGCAGGAGCTGTCCGATGGGAGCAAGACGCACCTCTGCACCGTGCTGGAGGCCGTCACAGAGGCGCTGCAGAGGAAACTGGTCCACCAAACGCAGAAGCAGAAGGCGTTCAGCCGCTGGGCGGTGCTCGTGGAGAAACGCAAACACCTCGTCGACACCGCGCACGCTGATGCGCAGCAGCGCAAAATCGCGCTCAGGTACGCGAAAACGCTGTCCCTGGTTGCGTTCAAAGGGTGGGCGTCTGCGGCCCGGACAATAAGCGCCACGCGCGAAAAAGCGGCAGGTCTGGGATGCAAGAAACAGCTGACGAAGGCTTTTCGCGGCTGGGTGGCGCATTTCGCCCGCGTGCAGCACTTCTGGTGCAAGTACTTCTTCGTGCGGCGGCACAGGCGGCGGGCGTTGTTTCCGCGCTTCCTGCACGGGTGGCGGACGGTTGTGGCCGAGGAGAAGCTGAAAAAGCAGTGCGCGCACCTTGAAACCGAAGCAAGAGCACTGCAAATGAGCCTGGATGCGCATCGAGAAGCGGAAGCAGCGGCGGCGGGGGCAG
>RXOD01006153.1:0-11111 GCA_005223375.1 Amoebophrya sp. AT5.2
CTGCCACAACGACCGCAAGCGGACCGGTTTCGCATCACGGAATCCGTCTCGGAGCAGACGTTCCGGCCCGTGCAGGCGGTGTCTACCCGCTCGGAGGAGTATTTTGGCGTCCAGGTGCTGCCTGCTGCGGTTGCGGCAACCGGCTTCGTGGCGGACTTCCTCGCGGGCAGAGGACCCAGTGCTTCCAGGACTCCTCCTGCTGTTCTACAAAAGAACGCTCCTGCACGTGCCGCTGAAAGGGAAAAACCCAGCAATGACGCTCGACAAACGTCCGAGATTTCCAATGACAATTATATCCTGGGTAGTCGGTCGGTCGGCTCGGTTGCTGTTGAAGATGTTGACAGCAAACGCGAGTCGAACCCAACGACGAGTGTCATAAAAAAGCTTGCCGTGCAGATCTCTAGCGAAAAAGCGGCTGCTCCCGCGCGCGTCGACATCAGCGAATTCCCGTCACAGTTGGCGTTGCTCGTCGACCTCCACGCACGCTTCCGGAGACTGGTGCACACGCGGGCGCTAACACGTGAGGACGTGCACCTGGTGCTGCGGACGAGTGCGGCAGTCCCAGTCGCCGAGAAGTTCTATAACGAGCGTGTTGATCTTCGTCATGATCATGGCCAAGGAGCCCCTGCTACTGCTCGCCCGGGTGAAGATCCCCAGGCGATGGGAGTTGTAGACACCACCCCCCCACGTCGAGTTTCCACAGGGCACCACGTACCACTGCAACAGGCACCAGAAAATATTGAAGGCCAACATACCTCCTCCCAGCACGAAGAAGCTCTACGATTTCATCTCGTGCGCGACGTGGCATCGCGGCGCGCCTTCGAGTGGCTGAAGCAGCGGTATACCACGGAGTACTTCCGCGTGAAGCTAGAGCCGCACCCGTACTTTTCCCATTTCGCGCGGGCGCAGAAGACGGTGGTGCTGGACCAAGTCATAAAAGCGGAGATGCAGCGCTTTTGCACGACGCTGGGGATGGTGAGTGACCTTCCGCACACGGGGTTCACACCCGACAGCCCGAAGCCAGCGGGACAAGCTTCCTCGGAGGACGCAGCTGCTGCGCCCACGACCCCGCAGTACCTGCTCCCAGCAGGAGGCGGGGCCGGGGGGCTGCTGGTCGGCAATGAGAACGGGTCTAGGCAGGGAATTGCGCCGCACGGCCCGATACTGGACCTGCTGTTGCAAGCAACAACGACCAGCTTGCAGGAGCAGGCCGAACCAGGTGTCGGAGAGCGGTTTGTTTCAGGGGAGCTGCAGGTGCAGGCCCAGTCGGCGAGAGACGTAGACGTAGACGACGAACGTGAAGGAGCTAAAGCTACAGGTAAACCAGGAATGTTGACGGGGGTGGCTGAAACTACGGAAGATGCAGGAGCAGCGCGACCAGAGGAAGAGGTTGCTTCTTCGTACACAACTGCGACCGCGCCGGCTCTTGGTTTCCTCGCCCCATCAAGCCGAAATAAAGCAATAGCCCACCGCAGCACTGCGACTGCTGGTGACCCCGACGACAGCAATTGGAATTGCGGCGATCTTCCGTACGAGGTCCCAGGTGGCGCGCCGTCCCTCTGGCAGCAGACGGAGCGCATCATCCGGGACGAACTCAGCCACCTCGCAAGCTCGTTTCACGACGAGTACAACCTGCACCCGGCGGACATACTTGAGAGCCTGGACACCGTCGTGGTTCTTCTGGCGCAAATGCTGGAGTTGCCTGTGGACCTCCTCCGGGCACGCGCACTCGTCGTCAGCCCCGAGTCCGGCTCCGGGGAACTCTGCGAGTTTGTCGCGTCTGCGGAGGACTGTGAACGATTTCCGTCGCTCCTACAGGGCCGTTCCTCGTCCCACACAGATGAAGTAGTAGACGCCGAGGGCGTGGAGGTTGGCGTTGGGGGCGGAAACAATACTGTGCTCGCGTCCACCGCCTGTCCTGGCGGTGCGTCTTCACCAAAGTCCAGAGTAGCGCAGTTGTTTTCAACATCTCCCACGACCACGACCTCGAATCCCAATGCGGAGAATGGGAACGCGATGAAGTCGAACACGTCTTTTCCGGTGCTAAGTGCGCGAGAGCTGAACACTGACGCTCTGTGCGAGGCGCTGGTGTACTGCTTGTCGGTTTCGATGAGCAGCAGCGACTTGCACACACTGCAGAAAATGGTGCACTTCGTCAGCGAGCAACAATCCGCAAATCGCCTGGGTAAAGCAGGATTCATACTGTCCGTCTTCGAAGTTGCGGTCGGGGAAGCGCTAGGTCCCAGTACTAGTTGTACTACCAGTAAGAATTAGAAAGTGATAGCTCGGAACATCGTGACGGGCGAGGGATTGTGCCCATTCTCATGGAGGAGCCTGACCAATCGCTACTGACGAACTAATAGGATAAAACATATATCAATATCAAAATGAATCCACCATCGAAAGCAGGCGTGGCGACGAGGTTGAGTTCTAGTGTGCGCCGGCGCGAGTCGAGCCCGTCTTCACTTGAAAGAAAAATCAATGTTCTGTCATGCAATGAATCGCGGGAAGATGAAGATTTTGCGGAATATGCTTCATTTACCACCATTATAATTTCCGTTGGATTGCCGCGGCCTTTGACTCTCAACTTCATGCTATATCTTTTATTTTGCGTAGTTGCTCGTACCGTTGGCCTTGGCTCTACAGATGCGGATCCACGTTTTTGTTCATCTCCTTGTCCTCTTACTTGGATATGCTGTGATGTTCCGAATCCGATCTTCGTGGCTTCCTTGCACTTCCTCTTGTATGTGAATCGCCGTGGCGGCTTCATGATTCATTAGATATTGCCGTGCGCCGCTTAGGCTTAGTACTCGCTTTCACGCGTATCGGCCTTCGTGCCCGTTCGAGTGACACGCCTGGTAGGCTGTCCACTGCGCAAACGACTTTTTTATGCACGCAGTGGCAGTGTAGCTGCCGCTCCAGGAGCAAGTTGACACGCAAAATAAGTACGTAGATCGCGAACCAACGTTGTTCTTTTTGTTGCGACCCGCAACTCCAACTGCATCAAGACAGTCGATAACTACATATCGCAGCACACGGCTGCAGAGCTTTCTTCGTTTCCAAGTATATATATATTCACCATCGTTAATTAAACCCGGGTTTGGCTACAGCAGTAGTTAACTCTTTTATTATTTATTTATTTGGTTATTTGGTTATCTTACCCGATTTACGATAACGTACGCGAGGTTCGAAGCCCGCAATTGAACCCCGCGACATAATCACCAGTATGACATCGCAAGTCTCGTCAGGCGTGGTCGACGATGCGGCCGCAAGGGCAAACAGCGAGGCCTGCCAGCAGGCTTTGAGCGAACTGCTGGTACAGTCTGCCATGCGTTCCTCTCTCCGGGAGGGTGTTCTACTCCACGCTGATGACGACGAAGACGTGATCGACATCACCGAAGATGATGCAGACGGCAATGCTGGCGTCTCCCAGCAGATCACTTCATCTCCCTCCGACACGACCAGCGTGAGAGGTAACTTCGACAACGCGGGAGGGGGCATGATGACCAAGCAGGGCCCGTTTTTGCGCATGTTGGCGGAACGGCAGCGCGAGAAGGAGCTGCTGGGAAGAATGGGTAAGGTGTCCTCCCCTCCCGGTCCTCTTCTTGGGGAGGATCAGCGCGAGCTGAAGTTTGCAGCGAATCTCAACGCGACGCCGGATTTGAAAAAGCGCGGCAACGCCGCCGGGAGCAACCGACTGAAAACACCGCGCACGCGCGAACCGGACGCAGACGACTGCCTCAAGAACTGCACGCCGGAGGCCGCTCGCTGGGCCCTGAATGCAATCATGCGCAAAGCCAGTATAATATTCACCTTCTAAGAAATATTACCCTTCTCCTTCAGACAGAAACAGAAAGAACTGAAGCAAAGACAATTTTATCCGCTAGCACTAGCACTAAATCAACATGCTTTTAATTTGTTTTTGTTTCATGAGGATCCACTGAGCTGACGAGTCTAACGTATCAGGATCTGCATATTACTAGTACGTAGTGCGAACCCCGAACGGGAACGCATCAGCATCCTGTTTTTGTATCATGAGCCTCCAGCGTGACATGGGAACCACCGACAGGCGGACTGGCGCCCGGTCCAAATTTCATCGTCATCAATGACGTGAACACCAAGACAGTGGAAGGCATTCCCGTCCCCGTCCCCGTGGAAGGAAAAGATAAGGAGTACTGATTGATTCATCTTCCGTCGACGTCGCTTTGGTACTGCTAAATTCATCTAATGAGTAGCTACGAATCAACTGCTTTCTTATGCTTTTTAAGAAAGTTCTTCGTATGTTGTTGATGTTGAACCTCAGGTCTTCCCCGTCCGATCACGAACTGAACATGCAACGTGCGATCGACAGCTTGAAGTGGAGCATGATGACGGGTCTGGACGCCGGTGCCAGTTTCGACGGCGCGGCGTCAACGGCGTCGCTACAACTACCCGGCAGTGGTGGTGCTGGTGGGAAAGCGGGTAGTACTTTTCATCGCTCTTCGCGCGGCGCCGGCGGCAGATTCGGTGCGGGCAGCGGGAGTACGGGCAAGGCTTCGACGCACTCGTCCGGCAGTGCAGGCCTCACTGATCAGGGGAAGTCTTCGGTGACATCTTCTGTTGGCGGTGCGAGCAACATTCAAGTAAAGAAAAAAAAGGCCAAGAAGTCAGCGGCGCAGAGAAAGAAGAAGGGAACTGTCCCTCCCCGTAAAAGCGAAGAGAGCGCCACCGCCGAGAACGGCAGTGCGGGCACATCTTCACTGCCGTTCTCGGCGGTGGGCGAGAGCGAAACAAGTGAAACAGAAGTACTAGAAGTAGTAGACTCAAACTCAACAAAAGGTCGCGTATCGAATTCGAAAGACGCCGTGACGACTCGCACCACGAGCACGGCCGGGGCTGCATCGGCAACCGCTGTTGCGACAACTGGCGAGCCCAAGAGGGACGACGAGACGAAGACGAATAAGGCAGGTACTAGTAGTACCAGCGACACCAACACCATCACAACCGCATCCACGGAGGGGGGTCGAACGGGAAACGAACCGTGGGACGAGGCGGACCATGACGACACTGCGTCCGATACGAACAGTTTGCGCAAGTCCAAGCAGTCGCAGCGGCAGCGGAAAAAATTGGCGTCGACATCGAAGGGCCTCGATCTCGAACAAACCCTGGACAGCATCGCGAATGAGTTCCGGAAATCCCGAGAACGCATTAGTTCGGCGAAATCTACTCCGGTTGCAGGAGCAGGACAGGGCGTGGTTGGTGTCGAGCAGGTCGAATCAGGCAAGAAGAGTGCTGCGCCACCCGTCACCGCCGGCCCATCATGTAGCTCGCCCACAGAAACAAGAAATGCAGCGGGCGGATCAAGAAGTGGGAGCACCTCCGTCGCAGAGGAGCCAGATCTGTCGGAAGTCCCAAATGCAGAGGAACTCATCCAGAAAGCCCTCAGCGGAGATAAAATTGGTATTTAATACGACTTCTTGTAGTTTGAGTTTTCAATTTCGCTCTCGCTCTGCTCATCAGGGTCTTAAAAAAGGTGAACGAGGTCGACGAAACGACTGCTATACTTGTACCTCATACCGTTGCTCCACATCGATATCTGCCGTTGTCGTGTTTTCGCAAGAAACGCAAATGCTATGAAGTAAGTAAGTTGTACTGGTCGAGTATGTAATGAATAACTACATCGACAAAACAACAGCCCAGGCCCTGTGCAAGAGCAACAAGGCGTTGTTAGCAGCGATCCGGTTCCGCAAGGGTGCTGGCAAGGGGGCAGCGCGCTGAACGAGATACCTGTGAGACCTCCAAAAGCACCATGGCTGTCGACACATAGTCATGGCTGTCATCACATCGACAACATACTTACATGATAGTGTTCTAGATCTGATTGTCATTGTCATTCGTCATCATGACATTCACGTTCACGCTAGCACCTCCAACATGCACCACGTAACGATGGGGTTTTTGAGCGTTTCTTTCACGACGTGCCGGACCTTGTTGACGTTGGCCATTGTCCACCATCACGCAGCCCTTTCGAGGAGCAGGACCGACGGTTTCATCGCAAATCAAAAACAAAGAAACCGCGAAGGCGTTCGTACAACTTGTGTGATAAGTAAAGTACCCCGATGAGCAGAGACAGACTAATCATACTTCCGTGTGTCCATGTCAACTTCAACGTCGCACTCCGATTTGCTCAAAAAAACGAGAAAGATCGTCCGATCCCGGGCCGTCGCATGACACGCTTGCAGATGAACCGTGAGCGTGTAGAAATGGGAAGATGGCAGTCCTCGAGAAAGAAGTCGGCGTTTCCGCTGTGTCCTCAACCTCATGGTCGTAAAGATAAGAAAGTAATAATAACGATGAATGTTGTACTTCTACTTCTTAGTGGGGGGGACTTCGATGACTACGCAAAAATTCTAAATTTCGTACCACTCATACCTGAAGATGATCCTGTTAGGTCGTGTTACGTTGGAAGGCAGGGCAACTCGTGTTGGGCCAGAGGGAGGGGGCCGACCATGTTGTGATCACTCGTGCGGTATGCGTCTTTCGGTAGCTGGTGGTCGCTTTATTACCATCTTCAGGACTAGTGCATGAGCATCTTCAACTGCTACTGCATCATGATCCAAGATAGAACGAGGTGGTGGGCTGCTCCAGCATCTTCTACGAAGCTGATTCCGAACGAACGATGAGTCTGCAGCGCGTCGATACCGCGGTGCTGCTGCTTCGGGGCGAGGTTGAGCAGTATGCGCGGGCTGTGGAGTGTGTTTCGTCTGCGAGTCACACTGAAGAGGAGGTTGCGACAGAGTACCGGCGTGATCCGGCGGACGGCAGATTCTACTCCTTCGCGGAAGTGCAGAGCTTCTATAAAGCGTACGTCACGCACGAAAGTGACCTCGAGGCGTACTGGGACGAAAAAATGCTCCGTGGCACCAAAACGCAGCCGGCGGCAGCCGATCTGAAAGGGGACGCTGTCGCTTTGCTGCGGCTCCCCGAGCCAGAGCAGGACCGCATCGTGAGCGCGTTGTTTGGGGTCGGTCCAGCGGGCGTCCGTGTGGCGCAGCAGCTGCAAGCTGCCATCGAACTAGTGACGGAGCAGGACAGGGACACATGCACATCGGTGACCGAGCAGGGGGACGTCGAAGTCCCATCTCCTGTTGCCCACCAAACAGCTGCACTCGTCTCGTCATCGTTGCCTACTATGGCTGATGTCAGAAGTGCGGCGCTGGCCGAGATGCAATCAATGTTGGGCGGAGCAGATGATGCAACTACAGGAGGCGCAGGTACAGCTCCCGCCCAAACCCCATTGCTCGTGTACTACCCCGAGCAATCGAAGGGACAGAAAAAGTCCTCCGCGGAGAAGCAGAGACAGATGATAGACTCTGTAAACAAGGCCTTTGAGATGGACGATGCAGCGAACTTCCCACCAGTACCGGCACCACAGCTGGAGTCGAAACGGCGCTCGTTGGCCGTGGCCGCAAACCTGGCGCTTTGTGCAGCGGACGAATTACAGCCCCAAAAAACTGAGCACCTGGAGAGGGAAGTGCTCGCAAAAGCCGCCGTACGAGGATCAAAGATGATGCCGATGAGCCTATCCGTATTTTTCTACCACTCATCATTTATGCTGGCTTTCCGTGAACGGAATCTACGATCAAGTATGTTTATATTTTTTGACCCGTACCAGTACCACCACGGGGGGATGACGGAATCAATCTTTCTTAGCAGAAGAAAAATGACGAACGCCGATGTCGATGAGTCGTGTGCATCTTTTCATTCTTGTTTTGTCGTAGAGCCAAAAACAATCTGGATCTGCTTCTCCTCGACGAGTTCCTGAAGGGACGGTTTAGAATTCAGAGTCACAAGAAGGCTGGGCCGGGCGAAGCAATTTTCAGAATCTCGACAAGAAACAACTACAGCAATTCCAACTTCAACCGGGCGGGGCAGCGCGTAGTACTAATCGCGCGACTGCGGACGGCGATGTTGGTGCGGCGACGAGCATGAAGTCCAGAGCGAGAGCCGGCTGGGCCGAGCCCCACCGCAAGGACGACCCCCGTGACGTGGCTATTAACGATGACCAGCCGCCCTCGGCAACCGCTACGCTGCTCAACAAGAAACGCAGCACACGCGGCGGCTCTGCCAAGCGCGCCGTGCGGCCCGAACACCTACCGATCGCAATGAAGAAGGCGGCGACTTCTACTACAGCGCCAACAAACTCGATGAAAGGTGTCGGCGTGCTGGATGGAGGTGCATCTTCTGGGCCACGACAAGATCAGGCGGGCCAAAGTCAAATGGGTGGGGAGGCGGGACCGGGAGCGCAACAATTAGGTGGAGAAGGTGGTGCGCCGCCGACCGCCGGAGAGGAGCGCGCCAGGTTGGAACGCATCCAGCAGATGTTTTCCACGGCGCTCTCCGAGGTGGGGCACGTGAACTTCCCGTCCTTCGACGAGACGGAGTTGCAGGCCCTGGACCTGGACGAGTGGCTGCCCGAGAACTTCTTCCAGAAGCAGAACAAGCTCGGCGAGCGCTGCATGCTACTCGTGCGGCGGCTGGTTTACAAGATCTACAGAACTGTGCTCTGCACGCGGAACTTCACGACCACGAGCGTGGAGCTGCAGCGGCTGCGCGAGGCGTTCGCGGCGGCCATCGAAAAAGCGCAGAAAGACGCGGAGGAGCGGCACGCGGAAGAGCTTGTTCCGGGAGCTGCAGCGGAGTCGAATCTGACAACGGGTAAGAGGACCACGACTGACCGCGCCGCGGCGGCCGCGACATCATCCGACTCTGACGCCACGGAACCGAGGACAAGCAAGACCGCGCGCCTGGGCGCTGCGGTCGGCCGCAGCGCAGCGGCGGCAGCGGAAGATGCGGCGGGACGGCTGCCCGCGGCACCGGACGAGATTCTGCCCGGAGTCGTCTGCCGGGACGTGTGCGAGGTGGTGATTGCGCTTCTGCTGGAGACCTTCTACAAACAGGTACCGCTCGAGTACCTGGTGGAGTTCGAGGCGGGGTACTTGAAGAGCGAGGGGCACGCGAGCCAGATGATGACGCGGAGCAGCGTGGCCGCGGATTTCGTGTCCTCCGACTACCAGCGCGTGCAGGGGTTTATCCACGGCGGGCGGCACGGTAGGGGCAACGTCCTCGGGGGCACGGGCGAAAGCGTCCTGACCGCCATGAGCAACTCGCGCCTGGCGCACCCGCTCAGCGACGTTCGGCGCAGGACCATGCACGAGGGCGGCAAGGTGGCGGTCCCGGGGAGCGACCTGCTCGGCTCCGCCCCTGGTGGAACAAACGGTACTACGGCACGCGCGGCTCCTATTGGCGAACAAGCTAGTGCTACGGCTACTTCCACCGCGACCAGCGGCCTGTTGACTGCGGGCGCAGTAGCGCGGGGCGGGGCCGCGCCGGGGTCATCTGCCCTGGGCCGCACCGAGGTGGACACGAAGCTGGCCGCGCAACCGGTGCTGCGGCTGTCCGAGAGTGTGTTCGGGCACAACGTGGACGCCGCGGAGTGGGGGTTGGCGGAGGCCGAGCGCACGTTGCCGGTGACGAGCGCGAGCAGCCTGACCAAGCTGGTGGAGGCGGAGATGGGCTGCATCCTCAGTTTTCTCCGCGAGTACCACCGGCAGATCTTCGCGCTGCTGCGGAGGCTCACGCGCAGCGCGATCCTGGCGCACCTGGCGGTGGCCACGCGGGGCCACGAGGACGCCGAGTGGTCCCTGCGGCAGGTCGCGGGGATCACAGTACGGATGGCGCAGCTGACGATGCGGCAGCTGGGGGTCCCCCGGCACCAACACCGCCCGGCAGTGCTGCGCGACTTCTCGCAGCGCTACTTCCAGCGCATGCACCGCGGCCACGAAGTCCAAGCGGCGCTCTGCGACCTCTTCGGGCACTCCTACACCATCAGCATGCACGCGTTCGATGTGCTCCACCGGGTGCCCGCGGTCCGATGTCCCTCGGGTGACCGATGCTCCGAGAAGCAGGATGTGGATCATGTTCTTGAGGAACAGCAGGAGGTGAATCTGGAAGGGCGGGTGGAGCAAGGGTACGGGGAGGCAATTCCTGGTGGGGACTCGTCCGCGCCGTCGGAGGTAGACGCGGCCGCGACGACGTCGGCGCGGCGGGAGTTACCGGTGGACAGCAGTGCCTCGACGCCGCGGCCTGACCTTGCGCGCCAGGCCTCCGAGGCATCGACCGCCCGCGCCGGCGACGTCGGAACAAACGAAAACGCCACATCAGCGACTTCCAGCCCAAAGAGCAGTAACAAAACGAAAACTACGACGTCGATCGACGAACGGGACCACTGCACGTGGCCCCGGGACCCCCACTACGAGTGCCACATGAACAAGGAGGCCGCCGACGCCTGGGGCGTGGGGCCCACGGTCGCGTTTCTGCTGGATCGGTGCGGGCGCGACTGGCCGCAATGCTACGATTACGTGCAGGCGCTGTGCCGGCGGGTTGGCGAGTTTTTTTCTTTGTACGCGACCGGTGCGGTGCGGCAGAAGCTGGAGGCGCCGCGCGTTTCCGAGTGGTACTCGTTGGAGGTGGCGCCCTCGGGTATCCGGTTTGACCAGGCGCGATCGGACGGCGTGAAGGCCTTCTTCGCGGAGCTGCTGCACGCCTTGATGGATGAGTTCAAGATCGAGAAGCGCGGCGAGGCGAACCGGTTTTACCTGTCGCAGCTGCTGGCCCAGTACCACAGCTACGACGACGTGTTCGGCCAGGACCTGGACCGCCACACGGACTTTCTGATGAGCGTGAGCGAGTATGGCTACGTGCGCCGCCTCCAGATCGACCCGGAGGACATGGAGGCCGACGTACGCCTGATCTGGACGCACGCGCAGCAGCTCAGCTACTGCCTCCCGGAGTGGAACGTCGGCAGCTGGAACCGCGGCCGCGCGCGCGCGACCGTCGTCCTCACAGAAAAGGCCGCAAGAAGGGGAACATCCAGCACTAGCGACGACGCGATTGGGCGCACCTCGTCCTCCTCGGCCGCGACGGATGAACACGGCTTTGGCTCGTCCTCCGCGTCCGGTGCGGAGGATGTGGACGCGATGGAAGGGATGCGCGCGTCGCTGGTGGCCATGGCCGGCGAGGAGGAGGAGGATCTCCACGGACGGGGCGGATGTTCTTCGTTACGGCTGCAG
>RXOD01006154.1:0-11101 GCA_005223375.1 Amoebophrya sp. AT5.2
GCTCCCGCCGTAAGCAGCTCCCGCCGGAGGACCCGAGGAAGCACCACCAGAGCCCGGCGAGAGAAACGAGAGAAAGATGTTCTGGGTTTTGAGGTCACGGTGCAGGATCTTCTGGTCGTGGATGTACTTGACGGCAAGACAAATCTGCGTGAACCACCGCAGCACGAGTTTCTCGGGGAAAGGCTTGCGCACCTCGCGCTTCTGGCGGCGGATGCGGGAATACAGGTCGCCGCCGGACGCGTAGTCCATAATCAGCGACAGAAATTGGTTCTTCTCGGCGAAAGACTCGCGGTACCTGTATTGCGAAAAGTTCTTGACCGACGTGTCGGGTACGGGTATGGACACTGACAGAACGGCGATGTGCAGCTTGTTTGTTTTTCGTTGATGCCCCTGCTGGAGATAATGACACGGGGTCCTGATGAGAGAGCGAATGAGTAAAGAGCTGTTCGTTCAATCGAGATGAAGCAGAGAAAACCGCCGGCGCACCTGATGACGTACGGGTGTCGGAGCTTTCCGAGGACCTCGACCTCGCGCTGCGTGTCGCTGCGTTCCTCCGCCGTCATTTTGGACAGGTCGATCACTTTTTGAATCAACTCCTTGCCCGTACCTCGCGACCGCACCAGCCAGCATTTGCCGAAACTCCCCTCTCCCACGATGCGGAGCCGCTCGTACTTGGACGGATCAAACGCCGCCATCTTCTTGTTCTCCGATGCTCAGCGAGGACTGCTCGAATTCCGCGGGCTCATGTCTTCAGCTAGTACATTGATACTTTTTGGCTTGCATTTACGCCGCTCGACCATTTTATCTTGTGCAGTCATCGGTCGAGCGTATCTTTTATGAAGCTAGTGCACAATTCTCCGGCCCCCATCAAAACACGCATGCCCAGTGCTCCTTCCCTCGTTTTCGTTCTCGCACCCGCATAAGTAGGTAAAAATCTCAGAAAACCAAACAACTTCCTCGGTTTGCTCTCCTTTTCCGCTCGCCCACAGGCCATGTTCATCTTCCTTGCTGTTGCATGCGGAGTCACTACTCTAGGTGCATCACTCGTAGCCGTAACCAGGACAACCCCTTCTCAACCCAGACAGAGAAAAACAGACGCATACAAGAACAAGTGGAACGGGAGAGCCTAAAAATAATGTGTGCGCATCGCCGCACGTGTTGCAACGTTTCACATCTTCGTCTTCGAGACTGAGTCCTCCCTTCGTAAGGCCAACGTGCAGGTAAATCTCCCTGCACCTGCTCAACATTTCGTGCCTTTTCTACGTAATACTGGCTAAGTAATCGTGTACGTCATTTTGTGGTTCATTCGCATAGCTACGTGCTAGGGCGGTCATATTTGGTTTTCCATCGCGCCGCCGAGCTCCTCGTTCTCCAACACTCGTGAGTAGTCCGCCGTGGGCTGGTGGGCAGCGGCGTGAAGGACGTTGATTACCGCGCCCAGCCCAATCAGCATGAAGATGAGGCTCCCCAGCATCACCGTGAGCACCAGGGCGGACAGCACGCCCATCCCCAGCGTCCGGTGGTACGGCGACAGCTCCACGCCCCCCACCACGGTCCGCCACTCCGGATTGCCGTTCTTCGACAGAAAAAAACACCAACCGCCGCCGAGCTGAGCGATCATCGATTTTTATGGGTTCAATTCGATGTCAGTGCCGCGTGTCAGTCTAGGCGATCTGTCTCTAAAATTTTCCCTCGGTGAAAATGAATCGACTAACGACCTCCGACTCCTGATCGGAACAGATATTTGATACTGCGAGTAAGCACAGCAGGCTCGTCGGGTTCATGACCAGACCGAAAGTGAGGATCCCTCCGTCCACTGCCGCGTAGTTCCACTTGAAGTAGGACAAATTCCGCACCGTCGTCCCCATGTCCAGCCGCGTCGGTCGCGTCAAGTGGAAGAACTCGCCCACCCAGGGTCGCAGCGTGACCTTTGTACTGGCGAGCGCGGTGGAGATTTGCGATCCGATGGCGGAGGGAAACGAGCTCGCTGTCGCTGCGGGTTGTACTCCGTCTCCCGGAGAACTCACGCCAGAGAGCACGCCCTTGATGCCGTCGGAAAGGGAATCGGCGAAGCCCTGGAACGTCTGGGGACGCCCGATTGCCTCGGTCATCTCGATCTCGTTCGGAGCGTTGGGCATTTGCTTTATTTGCTATGCCTCTTCTACGCTTCGAACTGCGGATGCGGTTAAGCTTTAGGTTGAAACGTCCGATACAGATAGAGCCGACTTTTCGCGGCGTAGATCTCGAAAGAAGGCCGGTCGAATCTCCGATCTGTTGGGGTAGCTCGATACTCTCTGGAGCCACAGTCTCGAAGCGAAGACACGACGAGGACTAGACGAGACCTTACACCGTCCCGACGGCATGTCATGGCAGTCGAGTTTTTCATTTTTTGCCGCATCATAGAAGTTAGCCAGCCCTGTATACTGCAGTGAAAGTTGCCTCCAGAATTGGTCTTTGATCGCCTGCTTTCGTGTCGAGGAGTCCATGTTGAAGCAAGAGCTCATACATCATGCGAAGAGCCCCCGCTAAAATGCTTGTGGATTTCGTCGCGCATGCTGCGAATTGCAGCTGGGTTGTGACCCATGTAGATGGTTGACGCGGAATCATTCGTTCCGACCTCCTTCAGCATGTCGAAGTAGTTCAGGATCAAAAGCAGCTCCATGACGTCCCGGGCGTTGATGCTGTTGGGTTTTTATTTTTCGCGTACAACTAGGCAATGTTGCATTGAAATTGATGCGATTGCGATCGCGCGGAGTATGAGTGGTCCTGTTAGAAAAAAGTAAGTACCTCAATTTTCGGCTGGCGTCGAGCTCGATGAGGTTGGTCTCGATCAGCGCTTCTGGTGGGAAGAGGCTGTTCGTGTCCTCGACGCCCACGTCGGTCGGCATCCTCAACCGGTTCGCATCTGCCTGCAGTATGTCCGCCACGATTGCGTCCCTCTGCTCCACGCGCAGCTCCATTGTCGCCCTCCGCCCGAACCCCGCGCGGCGATCTTCTGACGTAGACGTGTTCCCGATCGCTCCGCCCCCCTTCCCCGCGCCCTTGTTTTCTCCGAGTGACGTTGCTGCTGGGTCGTCCACCTCTGCCGCCCCCTGCAGCAGCTCGCCGTCCGGCGCGTCTTGTGCTGCGCGTGCCTTCTCCACCTTCTCGAACGCCTTTTCCAAGTCGGCTGCGTCCGTCTCCACGAACTTGTGCACGCTCATCTCCATTCCCCGAAGCAGCGCCACCCTCTGCCGCCCCATGCCCACGCCCAGCAACCGCTTCCTCTCCGATTCGCCCTCCGCCCGCTTGATGATCATGTTTTTCTCGGCCTCGGCCGCGTTGATCGTGGCCTGCTTCAGGCGTCGAAGCGACTCAATCGCATTCATGGACTGGAAGACCTTCCGGGCAGGAACAATGTCCTGCACGAGCACAGCCACGAGCGCATACCCGTACTTCCTCATCACCTCGGTAAGGCGCGCGCGGATGGACGAAATCAGCACGTCGCGGTCGTTGTACGCCTCGTCAAGAAGACGCGTGCACATCACGCCTGGCGGTTTTTTGCAAAAAGAAAAAGTCTTCCAAATTCAAAGTTAAATTCTGTGGCATTGCCGGAGAAAGTAGTTCATTCTCATTGATGGCTTCCTGCGTACAAAAACTTACAGATACTTGCAGTGCAAATTCAATAAAGCATACCAAATACGCTGCACTACAAACAGGTAAAGAAAAAGATAAAAGCATCGGAAGATTTTGGTACTCCGCACTTCGTCCTGGACGTAGCTGGCAATTTGTTTCTCCACGTTCGTTAATCGGTAAAACGCGGCTTCCGCCTCCACTTTGTCTGCGACGTACTGGACCTCAAGGCCGATATTGACAAACACGTTGTCCTTCGTTTTGGTTTCGCACTGGAGCGACACCGACTGCTGCCGCGTCGAAACCGTACCCGCGAGCTGGCACATGCAGGGAAACGGAAAGCAGAGCAGACCCGGGGGCGCCACGCGCTGGAACTTGCCCCAGGTGGTCACGATGCCGAGGCTCCCGCTCTCCACCGTCGTGCAACACTGACAGCTACACGCGTCGCACATCCTTTCGATGTTTGTTGGTGTACGGGAATTTATAATTCTAGGCCGCTAGTATCAAACAGTGCCCCTTATCGTCTGAAGTAGCAGCTCTTTCTTCTACGTCCCTCTTCATCTTTCCGCCTGCGCGGTGGCAGATTATTGGCTCTCTCCTGCATACTTAATTCTTCACTCGGAGGACAGGCACAACACGGCACAGGGGTAGTGGTAGAAGCATTCCATTATGATAGATTGTTGTAGGACTGCGACGTAGCACTTTCGCCTTCGCGCGTCGGACCGCGGGTGCAGCTTTTGCAGAAGTTATGTCGTTAGATTTCATTTTGTTGTGCCGCTCAATGAGCAGCGCGCCCTCGACGACTTTTTGTGGACATCCGAGTCTTCTCGTCATGAACGCCAATTGAGCAGATAGGTCGCCTTAGTTCATCGCAATCACCATCCCCCAAGCCCTACTTGCCCGTGGTCGTGCATGCTACCGTCAACTCCTCCCGCCGCCATCTGCATTTGTTTCGCGGCCGCCATCTTGTCTGCTGCGAACAGTTCGCTACTCAGCACTTTCACGTCCAGCACTGGCGTGATTGCCGCAAACCTATCTCGCACCAGTGCTTTCCTTTGTTCCGTGACGTCCAGCTCGAACTGGGCGAGGATGCCTGGGTCCAGCGACTTCATTTTGCTCGGCTCGAACCCCTTCTCCTCCGCGGCTTCGTTTCGCACCTCCTGGGCCATCACGGCCTTCAGCACCGCGAGGGCGCCCTGTCCCCCGTCTGGCAGGGCCTCGCTGAGCATCCGCGCGGTTTCCCGCAGGCTCGCGTTCGAGAACTTGTTCAGGTTCTCCTCCAAATGCTCCGGGTTGGCGTTCACGCATTTGCACTGCAGCGCGTACTCTCGGTCCATCAACTGGAGGCACGTGAAGAGCACGTGCGAGAGGTTGCAGACGAAGGGCGACTTTTGCCGCTTTCCGTTCATCTCTTGCTCGCTGCGGTAGACGGCGAACCGCTTCTCGATCGCCATGTTGGTCGCTTCCGAAAAAGTGGGCAGCGGTTGTTTCAGAAGCAGCAGCGCCGTTCGCACGATCTGCGGGACGGTGGCGTCGAGCCAGGAGCCCGACTCCTTCAGAAAGTCCGGCAGCGGGAGCAGTTCTTCCGCGTTGCCGCCGGAGTAGTGGAGGTTTGCCGTCGCCGACGCGCTTCCGGCTTGCGCGGTGAGTGTGGTCGGGGACGGCGCCGCGCCCAGCCCGAGCCCCCCTCCCGACAACGGCGTGCCCAGCGGCGTTCCGGCATTCGCGCCGAAAGTGGGGGTGCCGTGCTGCCGGAGCAGGTCTGACGGCTTCGTCCAGGTGCGGCTCCCGGAATTCGCCGTGGTCTTTCTGTGCAGCGCGTTGTGCAGGCACCCCGTGCTCCACGTCTGCACGACGAAAACGCGCAGCACCGCCCCGAACTTCCCCTGCGACTCGGGGTCCGGGATTTTCATCAGGAACAGGATCGCTTCGAGCAGCAGCACTGCGTTCTCTTTCTTGCGAAACAAAAAGTCCACCCAGGCGAACGGGCGCGCCTCGACACGTGTCGAGTACTCGACGAACACGGAGGAATGCGAGCCGCCGAACCCGCACACCACGAGTCGGTTCCAGCACGTCGCCACAGTCCGCCCCAGGCTCAGCAGTGCCGTGACCGCGACGGGCTCGAACAACGGGTAGCTGTGGAGAAGGGAAGCCGCGGCATTCACGTTCTGCCTTTGTGTCGTCGGACCAGCGGTGGTTCCAGCAAAAGCAGCGCCACTTCCGTTCGGGTCGAGCGCCTTCCAGTACTTCTCGAACACCGCGACCGTTTCCCGCAGCAGCACGGGGAGCAATTCACTGTCGCAGAGCGCCTCGCACAGATCGTTGGTGAGCGTCTTCTGCTTCGTACTGCCGCCGCCGCCGCCTTCCTTCGGCGCGCGGTCGGAAAAAATACTCGGAAAAACGTGCTTGTAGAACAGTTCCACATGGTTTGGAGACATCTTGGGGAAGCACTCGGTGATGAAGCCGATCAGATCGTCCACCACGTGCGGAAGCTGCCAGAAACCGTCCGCGGCCTCGCAAACGGCGGCGAGCGTGCGCATAGCGGTGAAGCGGAGGTTGAAGGTCCAAATCCCAGCTTCGCGGTCGAAGTCGTCCCGGGCGGTTGCCATCGATGGTACGTGGAGGGAAGCTGTCTTTTTGTTTGCGTAACACGCCCGCCACGGCTCGTCAGATGAGGCGGGGGATGCCGACGCCCCCGCTGTACTCGAAAAGTCTTGCGAGTTCCTGCGGTTGCTTCCTGCTCTTGCCCCCGCGGTCAACGAGTCTGGATTACCTGTACTGCCACCACCCCCCTGCGTGCAGATCTTTTCGTTGCCCATGATCATGAGCCACTCTGGCTGGTCTACGAAGCAGGTGTCGGAGGTGAGCCAATCCGACGGCAAACAAGCGAAGAATGTCTTCAGCAGCTGGAAGAGATTTGGCGTGATTTCCCGTACCAATCCCGCCGCCGCGTTGGGTCGCTCCACGTACAGGTCGCCCGCCGGCGCCGGGGCTTGCTGTTGCGCGGAAGAGCTGCTGCTTCCGCCCTGCTGCTCGGAACCCTCGCTGAGCGGAGCCGTAGCCCCTTCCCGCAGGATGTACGGCGAGGTCTGACTCGAGGTGTGCTTCAGAATCATAAGGAACGCCTGTAGCGTGCCGGACAGGAGCTTCGCGTCCGCGTAGTACTGCTGCTTGTGGATCATCGACGCGTGTTTCAGCATGTACCCGGCCTGCTGCGCACCCCCGCTGCCGCCTCCAGCCACCCCCAGATTCGAAAACTCTGCTCGCATCGGCTGCAGCGCCGCCACCAGCGCGTTGTTGCGGTTCAAGCACATGGCCACCACTTTCCCCTCCCCGTCCGTCCAGTCCGCCAGCGCACGGCGCGACGCCAGCTCGACGATTTGCCGCTGTTTGAAGAAGTCGCTGCTCGCCGCCGCCACCAGCGACTGCATCAGCAGCTGCTGGTTGTTTTTGTTCAGCCCGCCGTGCACCTTTTCGGCCTTCGCGATCAACGCGTCCAGGTGCACGAGCACCGCGCGCTGCCCGTTCTTGCAAATCGTCGTCAAGCAATTCAGCGCCTTGCGGTGCAGTTCGATGGTGAGGAGTTCGTTCGCTTCCGCGGACGCCCCCGCCGTTGTGAGCTGCACCTCGACCCGCTGGAAAAGGTAGTCAAAAATTGGCAGCACCACATGCGGCCGCACGGGGTAAATGGTGGACACCTGACCCACAAAATCCAAGCGCACCCCCTCCAGCCGCAGCCAGGGGGGGTGCTCGGAGGCGGAGGTGCTGGACGAGGATGTACTACTGCCAACCGCAGTACCAGAACCCGCCATCGCGCCACCAGCAGTTGAAAAAGGAGACATTTCCTTCGAGAAGTCATAGGAGACGAGCTCATTGATTAGTTGCAGCACCTCGTCGACGCACTTGGACGGATCGTTCAAGAGGTTGGGATACGTGGGCACAAAGGCGCTGCGGCTTTTCAAAGGCTTGTTCTTTTTCTGTTCCTGCTCCTGTTGCTCGCCGTGCTTCTTGGACTGCTTCACCTCCTTGGCCATTTTCGCGACGAGGTACGGCGTCAGTCGCGTCAAAAAGCCGAGACTTGCTTCGAGGGCAGAGACCTGTTGGGGTGTTTGTGCCGGTTGGGAAGTGGGTCCCCTTCTCGCTGTTCATGCTCAAATTCAATGTGCGTTTACGAATAAACCCTGAGCACGAACTACGAACGAGCAAATAAACAGGCAAAACGTCTACCTTCGCTGCGGTGGTATTTCCCGCTGCCCCGGCCTCGTTGGCACCCGACGACGCGCCCAGCCCCAGCACGCCTGCGATCAGCTGGCGGATTTTCCCCACTAACGACACGAAGAAGTGCTCGCCGCCCACTTCTGCCAAGGTCTGCAGAAAGAGGTACACACAGTTCTTCAGCAGTCCGTACTCGGAGTTGGCGCTGTTGTCGTACAGATCGCGTTCCAGCACCAGGGATCTGCCCAGCACCTCCAACCAACAAGAGCCGTACCCGTTTCGCTGCAGTACTTGCTGGATCACGGGGTGGATCAGGTTCTGCTGGCTCTGCTGCTGCTGCTGCTTGGCTATCGCTGTCTGCCCAGCAGACGAAGCCGAAAGCGAAAGCAGCTGCTCCGGCGGCCGCCACATGCGCAACAAACACACCTCCACGAGCTCATCCAGATTCAGAAAGCTACTCGCGTGCTCCAGCGCCTTCCACGGCTTCGCCATCGTCTTCAACGCCAGCAGCGCCTCGGACGCGACGAAGTAGGATGGGTAGCGGCAGCACTGGAGCAGCAAACCTTTCCAGAGGAGCGCGAGCGGGTTCTGGTGGGGCGGAGTGTCCTGGTTGTAGAACTCCCGATGGAGACTCTCCGCGTTCGTCATCACCAGGTCCTTCACGATCGCGACGATCTGCCTGTGCTCCGCGAGCAGGTCCTCTTCGGCGAAGGTCGCCCCACAATTCCCGGACGAGGCTGAGGACATCTCCCGCTTCACGTCGTTGCCGATCCCCTCGCAAAGGGCGTACAGATTCTGGCACAACCGAACCACGTCCGGTTTTTGAACGACTTGCAACGCGCCTGCGCGATTGTTCGCTGCGTTTCCCGCGCCGGACTGTTTTGGGTACAGCGGCGTCACCGACCACTCCGCGAGGCAGAGCAAGACCTCCTCGCGCAGCATCTTTTGGCCATCACTTGCGTTTTGGCCAGCATCGGCGCCGCGGTGTTTTTGGATGAGGCGCACCATGGCGTCGTCGATCCCTTTGCCCAGGAGATAGGCGAGGCCCAGCACCGGCGTGAACGCCCGCACGAACCCGATCTTCTCCACCTCCGAGAGCCCCCCATTCTGCGCGTTCGCCCCGATCAGCGCCGTCAACATTGCGTCGCCCTTCTCGTACAGGGATTTCTGGAGCTCCTTCTTCCTCTTCACGGGCAGGTCTTTGGTCGGCGTCACCCCGTCCCCGATCGCCTCCGCGAGCAGCTTCAGCACCAGAACGCAGAGCGGCAGGCGGTCCGGCTGCGAGCCCAGCACCGGCCACAGCTCCGGCCACTCCTGCCGCTTCGCGACTTCCACCAAGCAGGCAGCGTACTTCAACACCACGAATTTCGGAGTTGCCGCCGCGAGTGCCGCCGCTGCACCAGCGCCAGCCGCGCCCGGCCTCAGTACGACGCGGTTCTCGACGAGGACCTGGAGCAAAAAATTATTCACCGCCTGCTGCTGGACTGGCTGCCACTTCGTGTACCGGGCCTTGATCGCCTTCTGCAGCAGCTGGAACCCGAAGTGCTGCACGGTCGCGTTTTGCTGCGTCTTCGCACGTTGCAAAAGGTGGAAGGCAAACTGCTCGGTGTTGGGATCCGCGTCCAGCTCGATGAGAAACTGCTGCGCATTTCGCCGTTCGGCGGGCGGCGTCTGCGGGGAGTGCGTGCACTCGAGGGCGGCGAGAATGCGAACAAGAGTCGCATTCGTGTTCGCGTCAACGGCGGCCATGGTGGTCCTACTGAGTGGGAATGAGTCCTCTACGAAAGAATTCGCCGTGGTGAGGCGCGCAACGGAGATGATGTCACCTCATAGTGTAAGTAAAAGTTGTACTCAGGCTCAGCACATTACTATTCTACCCCGCTGCGGCGCACCGAGACACACGTAACGATAACTCCGCGGCGCTATTTCAAAAATCATCTATCTTGCTGTCAAAATGAATAAAAACTCTTGAAGTTCCATAGTATACGTGAGGAGATCATCATATAAGGGAGAGGGAGCTGCTGGATCAGACACGTCTTGCTTGACAATCAAGAAGTGATCGGGTTGTGAGCTTCGTGATCTTCTACCGGAACTTTATGATCATCAGAACGACGAGCCGTCTTCTGCCAGATTCATTCACTCACTCAAGGTGCCTTCATCCCGTTGGGAGCTGTTGCCGGCTGCAGCGCGGCGGCGGTCTTAGGGTGATTCATTCTCCCTTCTCGTTTCGGAGAGGTGCCGCCTGTTGCCGGCGGCAGCGCGGCGGCGGTCTTAGGGACAAGGCCCAGTACGTAACTATGCTGCCATGCGAGCGCAGCGGTCGACTAGGAACCAATGCAGAATGAGAGGCCTCGAAAGGAGGAGAACTACGGTTCGTTTTTCAATCTGCATGACCTGATGGCTCCACAGAGGTGGGCCCCGTCTTTCCGCCGTGGCGAGGCGAGTTACAGCACAAATACAAAATGATAGGCAACAGAGCGAACCCTACGCAAACCGTGCGAAGAAGTAAGCGCGACAACTAAAGCGTCTACCTCTTTTAGAGTTTGTAGAGTCGAGAAAAGATAAAAAGAGAAGAGCAAGAGTGCGGGAAGTGCCACGTAGTCTATCAGTGTTGTACAATTCTCTCGCTCTCGCCCTCGCCACGGACCTGCACTTGCTTGTGCATCCTCACCACCACTGTCTTCGGATCGTGAATGTGTTTTTCGCAGCTGACCACAGAACTATCGGAGGCTCTTTGGCCAGATCATAAAGGCATTATAGATTTACGATCAATGTTGTGCAGGTTTGTCAGTTGTAAAACGCCAAGAAATAAAACGAAATTGAAAGACGTATAGCTGGTACCTAAGCAACCGACCTCGTGTTGTAGAACAAGAATATCAAAACTGGTAATAGAGATTACAAATGTTTAGAATTGGATCAAAGAAATAAACGATATTGTTCGACGTCGGCAACAAGAGGACTGAAAAGTACGTATACCTACGGTCGATAACAATATCCATATCGCTATCGGTCCTCATGCGGCATTCGTAGTAGAAGTTCCGCAAAGCCAAAGCCCTGGACCTGGTGCGTTGGTAGCACCGTGGAGTTGAGTCGGAGCCTGGTAAGGTGTCCCTAACAGGCATAGGCAAGCTCGCCGTCTAGATCTTCGCGGACTCTTCAACAATTTCTGGCAAACAAGAAAAGAAGAAGTAGAATGTGGAGTCGATATCTGTTTTTTTGCGTCTGTGCCAGAATCATTCGCGTCGGTCTGTGCAAAAATTCGCCAATCTTCAGA
>RXOD01006155.1:0-11100 GCA_005223375.1 Amoebophrya sp. AT5.2
TACCCGACCCCGCGCTGGCCGCAGGAAGGACTCCCCTGTCCGGAACGGTTTCCCCCGCGAAGCGCCGCCTCCGCTGCGGTCGCCAACTGGCGCGCGTTCTTTTTCCGCGGGCGAAAAGCCCTCTGGCCGTTCATACCGCATGGCGCTGCCGCGCCGGCGCGCGTCGTTTCATTCCTCCGGCCTGCGCCGGCGTCGCGCGCTCTCCTCTCTGGTCTGCCCTTCCTAGCGCGGCTCCGGTGCCCCTTCTCTCTTCTACAGTCCGATTTGTTTTGCTCCGGCCTTTCCTTTCTGCGTTTCCAAATTCCTTGAAATTTTGACAATCATTCAGTGTCACAGGTCCGGCCAAGTAAAAACCAGATGACAAAATATAAAACGATGACCACGTCGTGACCCCCAAGTACAACGTCTTGGAGGCAACCAGCACGCGGAGCCAGAGACAGATGCGATGGAGGAAAAATAAAGCTAAAGCTGGGGCAGCTCCTAGGCTAATACTTCTAGTTGTCCTCCTCACATAGAAAGCAATAGACTTGGCATCCGCCACAGCGGCCCCGCCCCGTACAGCGTGCAAGCGGTAGGGGAGATCATGAGGGCGTTACAACTACATACAAGTGACCGAACCGCGAACGGGTAAGGAGCACGAAACTACGAACATAGAATGCGCAAGTTGATGTTAGCATTTCTCATCCTAGCAAGTTCATGTCCCAGCAGCGGTTCATGCTCCAGCTAGCAAGTTCATGCCTCAGGTTCCCCACTTTCACCAGGTCACTCTCCTCGCGTGCGACGATCACCTGGTACAGATCGCGTACGACTTCGAATCGGACACCCTTCTCGCGTGTGACGAGGTACTGAAACTCACGATCGAGTTTTGCAGGATAGCGTAAAATATCGTCGGACCCATTCACGTCCACTTTGAAAACGTTTTCCTTCCCGAAGGTAAGCGTCGCGCATTCTTCCAGGTCGCCGTCGACGTACTCATCGCCAGCCTTGGGAACGGCGAACACGTCGGGTTTGTGTTTCAGCGCGAGCTTCGCGTTCGCGTAGAGCCGCTTCTCAGCGTCTACTGCCGCAAGCCCCTTCAGCTCGCGGCCTCCCTTCGAAAGGAGGGGCCCGAACTTGTTGAAAGTCCAGTACCTGATGTTCGCCGAAGGAGCGCATGAACTAAATAAAATACTATAGTAAAAATGGATAAGTACTACTTTCTTATTTTTACACAGACGTCGAGCGACGGGGGCGACCCGATCATGAGGACCACAGCGAGAGGCCGCTCATCTGTAAATAAGTAGGTGCAGTACCCGACAACCGCGACGTCGTATACGTCGTTGGCCAGCTGCGGGCCGCCCAGAAAAGGTTCACCTGCCACCATTTCGCGCGTGAGCGCCTCCTTCACCCGGTCGAATATGTCGGCCTTACCCGCATGCATCGGGGTTAGCAGGGGTAAGGAGGAGGAGGCCGCCAGCGCGAGGGTATCGTAGCCGTCGGCGTACTTCAGCTCCCGGATGCGGCTGCATGCGTCCCCGCGCTTTTCTCCTTTTTTTCCATACGCCTTCACTCGATAAAAATTAGCGGTTCTTCTGGGGATAAAATCTAACGGGATGCCTGCCCTTATCATCGCCCTTTTACGCTCATCCGCAAGACGTTCGGGATGCCCCCACACGTTGGCAACCTCCTGGATTTTCTTATCCTTCTTGTCCAGCGGAAATTGACCGAACGGCCCGTACAAGTCGTACTCCGGCGCGTACTCCAGACTTTCAGCGGCTCTCTCTCTAGGAGACTTGACGATTTTTGCCCACGAGATGCGTTTCCTTTTCATCGCCTCTTCACGCACAGTCGCAAGACGGTCTTCGTCCACCCGATTTGAAATAACCATACCAACGGCACGGAAGAAGTCCTTGATGCCCTTATCCTTGTTGTCCAGCGGAAATTCACCCATCGGCGCGTACAAGTCGTACTCCAGGTTGTCACTTTTTTCCGGAGTACGACTTGTACGCGCCGGTCGGTACTCCGCTGTTTTCCGCCCTCCGCCTTTGCCGCTGCCTTTTGTTGCGCGCCCGGCCGGCTTTTCTTTCTCTTTCTCCCGGTGTTGCACCTTATGGCGGGGCCAGCGATGGTAAGTGTCTGAGCATAGGTGTATTAGTAATTTATATTTAAGCGAAGTCGAAAACTATAACTACTTGGGCGGGGGGCTCTCCGCCGGGGTCCCCCTTGTTCGGAACAACGAGAACGACCGTGGTGCCCCTATCCACCGCGGTCGGCGGGACTGGCAGCTTCTGCCGACCGCGGTGGATAGGGGCCCACGTCGCCGCCTATCGCTACCCAAGGGGAGGGCCAGGGCGGGGACCCGTTGGCTACTAGAACCTATCAATCTGATACTTCCTTACTTCCTCACTTACCAGTGACCACCTCCTGGGCCCTTCATACACGTTCACCTTCTCCCCTTGCAGCAACTGCAGCGCCGTCGCCGCAGCCGGACCCTTCATCTCCGCCCCTCCAGGGCCACCACCCGCGACCATGATCGCCAGCAGGAATTTCTTCCGTGGTCCTGCAAGAGGCGTCATCCTCCCGGTTCTTCCGATAAGATTCTTAAAGGAGCAAGTCCTTACCTTACTACACAACCTCCTGGCTCCTCTGTTCGTGTGGATGTGAGTGGCACTAAAGAGTGCAACTACTTCGCGGCCGTTTAGAATGTAGGTTTGTTATTTTTTAACTTTAATAGCGATTAGAATTTTGTAGATGGACGAGCAAGTAGAGCCGACTTCAAATTACGAACTCCAAATTCTGCTCGGACAAACTCGTGGAAGAAATAAAGTAAAGCAAGGTAAGGTATTAAAGGTGGTATAAAAAGCGCACTTTTATACTTTTTGAATTTTTAGTCTAGCGAGACTGAGGGGGCATCACGCAAGCCATTAGTTACGCGGAAGAAAAACCCGACCGCTGGTTCAAATATCACCGACAATGAACTTCTTTATTTGCCCACCGAGTCACACCGAAGGAGGTATACTCATCAGCATCCAGCATGAAGATGAGCATGAGTAATAAAGAAGGGGCGACATCGCTACTCAGATGAGTATGAAGTAAACAGATAGATACACCACTGATACAGATACCGCAGTAAGAAGTACAAGTAACGACCGACATCGACGGACGACGGGTTAAACAAAGGTGAGGGTGACAGCTTCGCCGGACCACGCCTCATCTGAAGTCGTCCTTTCAGGGCATGGGCATCCACCCCGAAGCATTCGCATACGCTATCGAAAAACGATTATGTTCGCATTGCAGTATCTGCTCAGAAGATGCGAACTCTCGGACGTCCATTTCCTTCCTCAATCTTCGGAGCATCGCTCCAGAGGCCGCCCTTCAGCCGGGGGTGCTCCTGAGAGTGACGAGGAAGGAAAAAGCGAGGACGCACACGCTGCTGAAGAAGTAGAACTGGGAACAGCCTCCTTGGCTTCGTCCACCTCCTGGGAACTGCTGAAGATGGTCGACGCTTGTTCATCACCTGGCTTCGTCCACTCGATCATCGGCCCCGTGGGCCGCCGGAGGCCGGAACACGCCTCATGTGAGCAGCTTGAGCTTCCCCCCGGAACACGTCTTCCAGTGCCTTTCTCAGTTCCACCAGATCTTTCTTGTCCAAAGCCAAACGAGTACCAGTACTGGTGTGCTCTTCCCAGGTGCGCAGGCAGCACACGTACAGAGCGTCGACCGCGGTGGCGTACACTTTCAAAATCTCCCACGTGAAGCAAAACGCGAGCAGCAGGCAAGCGATCGTCGGCACCAGTGGGTCTACTTCTTCACCCCTATGATGGCATCATATGAAGGCGGGAGCAGACCAGGAGCAGAATAGAACCGCAGTATCAGAAGTATCAGTTTCAGTAAGCACTTTCTTATACATAGTAGATATCGATGGATCATCATCGCTCCGATATATAAGTGGCTCGTCTTATTTCGATAAAGCTGTGGCACGACAACCACCGATGTCTGCCGTGATCTAGGGCGAGAGTGACGGGAGCAGGGAAAAACGGTTCATAACGGGGAGCAGGAGCCACAGAGCGAGAGCGGAAAGAAACGTCTGTATACTTTTTTTTACGTCTGTGGTGATATCTTTTTTTCCCCGGATAAAAAGTACTGTACCCCTTCACGCACAGCACACTGGAATGAAAATAACAATAAAAGCGAAGCTGAAAATAAGTAGTTTTCCACAACGGTCCTTGGCTCTAGCTGGGTTCCTCGGTTCCTTCGCCACCCTTCCCTAGCTACGAGGGACTGCGACGTTGACGAATTTTCCAAGCAACTGCGCGGCGGCGCTGGACCTTCTGCAGCTGCGTCAGTAGGTGGCGACACCAGTTGTGAAACGGCACTCGCAGTTGCTGGGAACCAGGCCGAGAGCCACGGGAGAAGCGGTCGCGCGACGACATGCAGAGCTGCAAACGGCGTCCCAGCGGCACACCAGCCGTGATCCTCCTGTTCAGCGCCCACTGGGTCCCCAACCACCTGACCATTCAAGTGAACCGACCCGAACGCGTCCGTGGCTCTCACGAAGACCACAACCACGACCAGCACGCCTGCGAAGCAGATTAGTGTTAAGCAGCCGACCACGGCCTGCAGCAGCACCCACTGCGACGGGTGCTTACCAATCACGGCGAGGACGGTCTTGCATGCCGAGGAAAAGCTCGAGTTCCGATCCAGCGCCACGTACACGTAGATCTTGCTCACCGGCACCAGTGCGAGCGCGAGCAGAATCACCGATGTCCCGCGCGAGCCAGCACTGGCTGTTCCTGCTCCGGCGGCCGCGCGGGCGCCGAGTAACTCCGCCGGGCCGTAGAAGCCGAGGAAGCCGTAGTCGACCGCGAAAAGCACGAGCTGCAGCATCCAGTAGAAGGAGTGGAAAAACGCCCCCGTCGCGATCGTGCCGGGGAAGGCGAAAAGCGTCCGCAGCCAAGTGGAGAAAAAGCTGAAAAATGATAATGGTGAACAGGTGGATTTTGTCCTCTGGAGGAGGGTGGAGGGTAGAGGTGGTGGGCGAGAAGTAGCTGTAGTGCTTTTTGTCGACGGAGCAGGTTTTCTTGGTACATGCTCCCACAGGCCTCGGATCGTGATCTTGGCCTGCGAACAGCAAGAGTTGTTGTTCGCCACCTCCGTTAAACTTGAATCGGAAAGAGAGCAGCTCTCCCTCCGGTGATCGCTCGCGAAGTGCGAGCCCTCGAAGAACGGCAACGAACGCTCTTTGGCGGGCGCAGCAGGAGGGGAGTCTGAGACGACAACGACCTCTGCGCCGTCTTGTTCTTGTACGTCTCTATCTTCCGGCTCATGATCCTCCTCCACGGACTGCCTCCGCGGACTGGCGTCGTCTATCGGGGCCACCCCCACGGACTGCCGCCGTCTTTCCTCGTCGAAAAACGGAGAGTGGTCCATCATGGGAGCGTTCTTCAAAGCAGCCGGCGTCGTCTTCATCTGGACCGTCGTGTTCTGGACAGTCGTCTCCTGGTCCGATGATCCATGAGCCGGAGAATCCATCACCATCACCAGCTCGGCTTCTTTGTTCTGGCTATCGTCTGTAACAACTGTGTCTCGTAGTAGTTTTTCAACTACATCTGGTGCAGATCGGTAATCATAATCATCCTCGACCTCCTCGTCCAGGATGGCGATTTCTTCTGGAAGGCCGAGGAAGCTCTCCTGCTCGAACTGATGGCCCTCGTGCTGTATCTGTTCATCTTCATCAAAAGACGCATCGGCAAAAGACCGCGACCACTTGACATCGTCCACCTCCGGCGTCAAGTGGTCGCTTTCCAACAGCAAGGCACAAGTTTCATGTTCTTCTTCTTCTTCTCCTCGAAATAAATCGTCTGCTCCCCCTCCCGGAGCGGACGTAGCAAACACCTCCAGGATGCTCGTTCGCTTCACGCCCAACCGCGGCTTCGGGGTCTCTACTCGGGTCCCATCGGCTGCGTAGAACCATTCTATGACCCCTTCCGCGACCGCCGTGGTCGTGACACCGTGCAGGAACGAGCGCAGCCACTCGTACGAGCCCAGCGTGAGCAGAACGGCGAGCGTGCGGAGGAGAAAAACCCGGGTCGAGTCGGACACGTACTTTTCCAGAACACCTTCGGGAAGCAGTAAAGCGAGCGGCGCGACCAGTACATTAAGCAGCCCGTGTAGCACAGTCGACATCAAATCGGCGAGAAAAAAAGGCGCGCGGTCACCCCCCAAAAAATACCCGTCCGGCGCCAGGTAGAGGCTCGCGAGACAACACGCGTACAGGACAAAGCAGAACACCCCGGTGCAGACCGCGACCACCGGTGCGAGGAACAGCAACCCCGGCACCCGGGAAATCACTTTCGACGAAGCCTTCAGCAGCTGCAAGGCGAGGGTGCCGGACCGCTGGTAGCGGCACACGCGGACCAGCAAGCCGGTGGTGAAAAGAAACACCAGCAGAAAAACGAGCAGCTGGCGAATCAGCGGAGTCGACGTTGATGAACCTGAAGATTCTGCTGTAGTACTACTTCTAGGTGTTACACCTGCGGTTCTTCGTGTAGTTTCCGTTTCCTCTGCCGAAATACTTGTGGTCCCTTCATCTCCCGCGGTGGTCGTGGAGGTGGGTCCAGCAGCCGGCACGTACACTTCTGCACCGCCAAACCGGGTGCAGAAGTGTACGTGCAGCCACCCGGACCACGATCCCCCCTGGTCAAACCGAACCTCCGTGCACCGCCCCCCGATTCCCACCGGCGCCAGCAGCTCCGTGACGTAGAAGAAGCCCACGTTCACGTAGAAGTAGCACGCCCAGAACGCAGCCACCGCCAGCGTCAGCGCCACCAGCAGCACGGGCGCGAGGAAGGACACGAGCAGGACATTCGCGAGTAACGTGAGGCCGAGACCCACGAGTAATACCCTTCCGCAGTGCGCTCGCAGGGGGTCGAGGATACGGAAAAAAAACGTGTTCGCCTCGAGCTGGGGGTCGTCGGCCTCAAACCAAGCGTGGTCCGCCTCGCCCAGAACCGAGTGCCGGAGGTAACTGCTCCTTCTTGCCGGCACCTCCACATCGTCGTGCGCATGCTGCTTCTGCTGTTCGCAAAACTCCGCTCGTTGCGAGGCGGAGAGCGCGAAAGTCGAACTCGTGACGGAGGGAGTGTGATCGACATCTTCTAATCCACCCGCGGCGTGCTCCCGATTTAGAGGTTGAATAAATCCAGGTCGTGCTTCAGGTCTAGGTCGTGATCACTTGGAATATACGTAAACGCCGTCTGCAAGCCGTAGTCTTCTCGGGTAGACCTGGCCTTCCGTGGTGAAGATGGTAGATGGACCATCGAAGGGCCCAGACCTTCACCATCTAGGCCGCAGCCTTCTCGGGGGGACGTGCGTCAGAACTCCTCGTCGGATCCTAGTCCCTGAACGGGAGAGCTACGTCAACTCTCAGCAAACCTAAACCTGGAGCTAAACCTGAATTTATTCAACCCTTAACCGATAGTATGCCAACTGCTCGCCGCTGTCGACCATCGTAAAGAGTCCCCGCGAGTAGTGCTTGTAGTCCTCCAATTCGTCCTCGTCTTCGTCATCTTCTGCCGCCCCCAAATCCGTGTCGACGAGGCTTAGCCACGGGGCGAAAGGGAATTGCCGTGGCCGTTCTTCTTCTTCTTCCGTTGTCGTTGTACTCAGAAACACGGCTTTGACCTCCCCCGTCTTGAAGAAGTCTCCACTGTAGCGTGCAGGCCAGAACGCCGTCTCGAAGAGCCGCAGGGCTCTCGTCGGCTTGCGGGGACGCGGTCGTAGAACATCCCCTGGTTGCGGTCGTAGAACATCCCGCCGCGCGTTCGTGAACCCGACCCCCAAACCCTTCTCCTCGAGGTGCCCGAAGCAAGTGATGCGCAGCTCATTTCCCGAATCATGAAGATAAACGTGGTCGCCCATGTGGCCGTCCTCATCACAGAGCGCGGCGTAGCTGCTTTTCAGCCTGCAGTATTTCGCTCTCTTCAGAGGCTTCACGCGCAGGCACACGTTTCGGAACGGCCCCGGCAGCTCCGGGCGCCGCGACGGGCGCCACACGCTCTGGACCCAGGAAATATGCCGTTTTGTTCTCTCAGCTCGAGGACGATCATGATGTCCTCCGCTTTGGTGCTCTCGATCTCGATCTTCTTCAACCACCGGCACTCGCACCGCCGTGCCCGTGTGCTCGCGGTCCACCCAGAGCGGGCAGGGGAAGTTTTTGTGGTTGTTTCCCACCGCGAGGTTGTACCGCGGAATCTCCTGCTCCGATGCGGCTTGCAGCACCACATCGGACCCACCCGATTTCACCTCGTGGTCCATGGAGAAGTCCGGGCCGGGGATGCAGTGACTCTGCCCGGAGCTCTTGCCCCCGTCCCGCCACCAGATCTCGTCACCGGCGCAATGCCTCCCCTCCGACGAGCGCGGCGTGAGGAAGGTCCAGAACCCGTTCACGTGATAATGCGCAAGCATCTCGTGCACCGGGATAGCGAGCGACCCGGCGATCACTAGGAGAAAACACAAACAGAAAGCACACGAGGAGAACGACGTCGGCACCGCGAAGGTCTTCAGGAATCTTGCGGCCGCTTGTTTACTATTCAGAAGTACTTCTGGGGGGCAAAATGAAGATGCGATTTTATTCTTGCCGGACGCCGAGGAGGTTAAAAAAGTCGCGGCCGGAGTAGGCGGGCGGGAGCCGTCGAATCGCTCGGAGCTCCTGCCGTCGCTGGCTCGTCGCGAGCCCCGGCGTATGGGCGGCAAGTGCGAGAACGAAGATCGCCGCCTCGTCTCTGCAGCGGCCTCCCCTACGTCGGGGGGGGACGCCTCGCCAGAAGAAGAGGGCATCTTCCGGCGAGGGCCACGCGGCGGGGAGCAACACGAGAGCGCCGTCATCTCCCGACCCTCAGAACCCGCACTCGGGGCCTATTTTGTGGAAGTCCATGGTCTGCTGCCCATTTTTTGTCTAGCTGCATGAAGTATTAGTATTTGATGTATTGAAATTGTGCTGCCACTAGCCTGCTGGTGCTACTAATCTATCACACTCTTTTGTTGTGCCCCCCCGGCCGCGGCCGCCCCCCGCACCAGCTCTCGCGCTCGCTCCTGGATGAAACAGAAAAGTAGAAATGGAAACAAACGAAACCCCCACGACGGGCAAGAAAGTTGTCCATGTCACGAAGAAGATCAGTGCATTCGTTTCCAGGCAAGGTGTAAAAGCAGATCAAGGAGAAGCAGAACGTCGTTGGCACACTCCATTTACAGCAAAGTGGTAAAACAAGATTTAGAAGCGACGTCGTGGTAAAAGAGTCAGAATCACGCTCAGAACCATGTACCCGTACGGACTGCAACGTGTTGAAAACGAAAACGGAATCGTCCGAGTGAATATATTAATATTTCGCGAAGCGAAGTATCGGCTTCTTGTTGTCAACTTTCATGCTCCTGGGAACACTGCAGTCGCGGAAACCATTGCGCACGCAGAATGTTTTGAAGCAGAAGATGCAGGGTTTTTCATTTCTTCGAGGAGCAAAACCATCGGAAAAATCTAAAGACGCGACAAGAGCTTGTCGCAATCGGTTCGCTCCGGCCGCCATTATTTTCATCAGGTGCGATATCCGCCGGGGGGTCTACCGAGACGTACTTTGAGCGCCCCGCGCCTTATCGCGGTCCGCTCCTTGTTCGTGCCACTACATCTGGACTACTAAAAATTCCACGTGCATACAGGTGCGGATGAAGGTTTTTTTGTTTGTTTTTCGCGGTCGAACGCTACACGAGAAAAGGGAAGAGCGCGAAGAAGTTTATTGCTAAACGTGGCCTCGTCGTCTCCGGAGAATTACAATGATCATCACGTACGAAATACGAAGGTGCACAAAATTGAATGAGCTCGAAACCATAACAAAAGGCATCGTAGCCAGAGAGACAGAGGAGAAAGAGCACAGAAAAGCCGCTGTTTGTCGCACTTAAAAAGAAGAACTTGCCTGAAATAATACTGAGAAGAGTAAGTGAGAAGTCTTGAAAATTTAAAAACTGTAAGCCAAGGAACGAAAGAAACAAATAATCAGTGGTGCATACGAGGACTAAATATATTTGATAGTTTATTCTTATTGCAGATGCAGACCTTGACCTCTCTCCAAGACATAGCGAAAACGGAATCGCTCGCGAAGTAGCCCTCGGCGGACCCAATAGCTAGGCATCTCAGGTTTAGCACTTATGGCTACAACAACAAACTTACCAGCCGTCCGCGCGCCTTATTTTAACAAAGAAATGTCTGTTGCGTGTTCCCCGACATCGCCTGCTCTCCCGACTCTCGCGTCGCTTGCGTGGTTGTAACCTCGCGAAGGAGCTGAAGGACCCCGCGAAGAAGTTCCTTCGCGGCCTTGCTTGCCCCCTCGGCTGACAGCACAGCAGCACTCTAGGCGCCCTCTTTTGCCCTACTTTCAGTCGCTGGTGGGATGGGGCAAGCAGCGTGCCCCAGTGGGAGGGACCCTCCAGCTACTTTCTTTAGGCAGATGATGTCGATGCCCCTGCTAGTTCTGGTTCTGCTTCTGCCATGGCCATCGATGGCACTAATAGAAGATCCCCGCGGCCATTCCGCGCGCGCCGCCCAAAGGTTGCTGGTTGTGTGTCTGCCTCTGCCATCGATGGCGCCAAAGCATTCTCCAATTCTGTGTAACCAATCACGACGCTCGACATCCTCGACGCCACTTCCCGACTTAAAGTAGCAGAACTTACAGAACTTACAGAAGTGTTAGGCGGCGCGCGCCGCCCAAAAAATGATGCTTCTGGTTCTGGTTTTGTCATCGACATCGACGGCACTTCTACTTCTAGATCTCCACTATCCCACGCGCGCCGCCCAAAGGTTGCTAATGCTTCTACGTCTGAGTCTGCCGCCGATGGTGCTAGAGCATTTTCCAGTTCTGTGTAACCAATCAGAGCGCTCGACGTCGACGCCACTTCCCAACTTTTTCGCCGAGCCCACATCTTCCGCCTGATCGCTTCATTTTTCCGCAAAAGCCGCACCACCCACACCCCACCTGCTAGCCCTAGCAAGAGCAGAAGCACAGCAACCGAACCGCACGCCCACACGAAGCCCTTTCGCCAGTCGTCCAAGTCCCGCAATTCCTGCAAGTACTC
>RXOD01006156.1:0-11098 GCA_005223375.1 Amoebophrya sp. AT5.2
CCGCCCTCGACAGGCTTGTCTACTTCAACATCCGCGTCTTTCTGCGCGTCTTCATCGTCTGCGCCAGGCTTTTCGTTTTCGTTTTCGCCCTGTTGCACCGCAGCATCCTCGGCAGCTGCATCCTCCGTTTTGTTTTCCGCGGGAGCGCCTTCCCCTGGCGCGTCGTCGTCTTCCCCCTTTATTGCGCTCTTCTCTTCCTCTTGAGCCTGCTCTTTCGACGCAACATCAGCGCCCTCTTGTTCGCCAGCTTCAGCGTTCGCCATCGCCTCCCCCTTCTCGGCCTCGGATCCTGACTTCGATTTGCCGCTCGCAGCCTCCGCCCCACGACTGCCCGCCTTCTTCGAGCCCCCCGCACTGCTTCCCCCTTCCCCGGACACAACTTCTACACTGCCGCCCCCAGACACGGCGTCGCCCTTTCCCGAGGACGCGGCAACCGACTCTGCCCCGGGATTCGTCCCACCAAGAGGAAGCAAATTCGTGTCCATCCCAAGACCCGAAGGACCCGAACCCGACGCAGGACCCTCGTCGTCTTTCCTCCGCGCCTCCTGTGCCGGTTCCGCGTCAAGGTAGGCAAGCGCCACGAATTCGACGAACTCTTTGTATGCACCTTGGCCGAACGACAGGTGCAGCCGCCACAGGTCTTCCACCGCTTGCTTGGGGATGATCCAATCCGCTTCGCTCTCTACTCCGATATTTATACTAGCCGATGAAGACAACTCGAGTCTCATGACCAGGAACTTGACGTAGTCCTCGTACACGGTCTCCAGGCCGCTCTCGAACTGCCCGGCAGAAGAAGATTTTTCCCCATGATCCATGAACACCCTGCTGTAGAGATCGAGCAGTTCGCTCGGGCGCGGAATTTTGGCAATCAGGTCGTGGAAGTCCAGCAGCAACTTCCCGGCGTCGTCCTCCTCGCAGCTGGATTCGACCGATCCCTCTTCCTGCTGTCCGAGCTGGGGATGCGGGGTCTGCTGCAGCGAAGCGGTACCGGTCGCGCCGGAGGTGGAGCTCTTGTTGTCGCCTGGTGCAGTAGTATGCCGCGCGAAAATTAAGCGATCACTCAGGAGGGGGCTCCCTAGGGGGTGAAGAATGAATGAATGTATCTATGATTAAAACCAACGAGCATTGAAATTGACCTTGTTCCTATCCCTATGAATGGAGTAGAAAAATAAATCTAAAGCCATCAAGCTGCACATCAGAATCAAATGAGTGTGTTTGTGTACCAGTTTCGCTAGTGGACCCGGAGGAGCTGGACTCCTTCGACGAGGAGCTTCCCGACGACGAGCTCCCAGAGGACGAACTATCTTCATCCTGCTCGACCGCGGAATTATTTTCCGGATCGTCGTCGTTTCCAGGCTCTCCGCCCGCATCAGAGAGCTGCTTGGGTGGATGCTCTTCCTCGGCCAGGTTGGCCTCGGCCGCCGGATCGGCACCCTCGCCACCCTCTGGCATTTTTTTCTAATTCTCTTGCCTGGAGGTGGAGTGGAGGACGCGAGTGCCACGAGGGAACCTCTATCTAAGTACAGTAAGTATGCATATGCTTCTAACGGATATCGATGGAGAGGGAGTCAATTTCTACTAGCGCTCTACTTGCTTGTACTATCAGTGGCAGGTTAAGGTTTGTCCGCTTCTTTCGTGAAAGAGATGAAAGGCGGAGCGATTTCGATGGATATGCGAATCGTGCTTGCACTCTCTCGGTCGCGCGGCGACCCAACTACGAGTGTGCGTGGCTACTTACAACACCTACGGCAGGGGCAACATCTCTCGGACTCGGGTCATCCGTCTCTCACGAAAACTCATGTTCACGATCTCCAACGGAGTCTCCTGAGAGTCTTCTTAGCGCACCCGCATGCACATCAGCGTGAGCAGTGAGCGCCACCCGCTTTCCGGTCGTAAACTCTCTCGATGCGCTCGGCCGCACTCGATGTTGGTCGAATGTATTTTTTTATACATGATGGACGTGATGTGGCTATGCGATGACGCCACGTCGGTCCGGTCTCCTGCAGTTCCATCTTCTTTTTCACAGTTCCGAAAATCTGTAGGTCTCCTGATTTTTCTTCTTGTGGTTTTTGGAAGCTCGGCGAAGTCTATCTAGACCAGCTACGCTTAGGCAGTGCTTCTTCGGCGTCTACATATCTAATAGCGTCGCGGTGGCGGTGGCGGTGGCGGTGTAGTACATTGTACACTTTCACGCTCCTGGCTAGTGTAGATCTCTTGGTAGTTTTGAATCAATTACAACGGGTCGCTCGAAACTTAGCTCACGTAGAAGTTCTAGAATTCCGCTCGCTACGTCTACGAGGCCTACTTACACTCGTCGGAATTAAAATCAATTGCGGCAGAACAGTGACATTAGATAAAGCCATTCAATGAATAGTTGCAACTTTCACTTTGCGTTTGCTGAACGAGGAACAACAGTGCTATTGTTAAATCGTACATCAATTTAGTAGCTAGATGAAGGTCGAAACTCCAACTCCGTACGAGGCGGCTCCTGTGTCAGGGAGGCAGGCTTCGCTCCCACAATAATGCCCGCACGCACCAAAATCAATTTATTCGGAACGTTCGAATTCAACTTTCACTCCAGAAGCTTGTTTCGCATCTCACTCGTCGCCTGATCCTGCTCTACTTCCTATCCGTGACCAACCCCTCCACCTTCTCCAGGAACGCCAGCTTCCTCAGCTTCCTGTGCTTACTCAACGCGTCTTCGATGATGATTTTGTTTACCTCTTCGACCAGCTCACGATCGGTCTTCTCGCGGTAAAGCTCCCTCGTCTTCTTTTTTCCCTTGCCTTCCCAGTCTTCATTCATCAGTTTGGCGTACGCCGGGACCAGCAGCATGAGCAGCTTACACGCCTCCTCGCGCGATAAGGCGGCTTTCGACGGGACCCAGAGGCCCTTTACGGTCTTCGCCACCTTGTGGATGGCGCGGGCGTTCTGCGACTTCTTTCCTTTGACGTTGCTACCGTCCATGTGGTACTCGTTGACCAAGCAGGAAAATTCCTTGTGATGGCAGTCACCGGGAGGGCAAGTCGGACCATAACCAGGGCGGACCAGCTTACAGCAGCCGAACCTGTCGTGGTGGGTGAGGGTGACTAAGTTCATAGGAGCAGCAGCTCTACTCTTCATCATTTTTATCATTTGCACCATTCGGCATTCGAATTTTGTGAATTACATTCGTCGCAGCAGTCATGCTCGCGCTACCGCCTAAATACGAAGAACAAGAGGAGGCGTAAGAATTACTTGCTGCAGAAGCGCAACTTCTGGCTGATCTGCGAGTATTTCTTCTCGTTGAAAAGTTCACCGGCGGGGGCGCCAGTACTTTCGTGTTTCTTCGGGACGAAATGCTTGTCGTTCCCCTTCTTCACGGTGGAGACAGATGGCATTTTTTCCGTTGAAAGAATGTCTTGCGACTCGGGCCAGGAGGGGACGTGTGTCGTGAGGACAAGGGAAAGATGCTGTCGGTGCGAGAGTCTTTCTTTGCTCGAATGATCTGCATCAGTCACCAATTTCACCTTCACGAATTTATGGCTACAACTGACTTTCTTTACCACTTCAAAAGCACCCGACGACACAGGCCTCGTCGATATCCCTCGCAGCAGCAGCAATGCACGAGGGTTCATCTCTCTTTTTGAATTTCTACTCCAGCATCTCTGGAAATCTCGAGCAACTCGACAAGGAGCTCCACGAAACGATCCTCGATCGGCACAAGACTGTGCGAGTAAAGCCAGAACCAGCTTCGTTGTTCTTGATCCATCTGTAAGGAGGTCCACCACGGCCTCCATTCCTCGCTCCTGTAGTGGAGATTTCTCTTCGCAAAACCAAAACGTCCACCTTTTAGTCATTTTGGAAATTCCAGCAGCGAGCGCTAGACGGCCAATGGAGGTCCTGGACATCGGCTGCCGAGAAAATTGTCAATGGTCACATTTGTCAGACAGCTGCCTCCAGCGAGGCGGAGGCTACAAGTGGCTTTGGGCACTCAGTTAATCGATGGATGTGCAAGAAGCTCGAAGTGCATTCCACCTAATTTCTCTCAGTGCCTTTTGCAGTCCATACAATGAAAAGGTTCTTCGTCTTCATGCATATGGCAGGCCTGTGAGTGTCTTTGTCTCGATCGGGCAAGCTACAGAGGAAGAAATCAGGGTCGCGCGCCGACGGGCGCCGCGGACGAGGGCGTCGTTTGTAGTGGCTTAGGCTTTACAGAAAAGCTATAGATCAACAGGAGGAAGAATGGGTATGGGAGGCTTGGAATCTTCTAGCAAACGGTCAGTGCAGAAAGTCAAAGTGTCGTCCTCGCCACAGGTCAAAGACCAGTGCCCGTATCACGCGGGAAGCCAACTTGGCCTTGGCAGTGATAAATTGTTAGGGGAGCGCCGGCGAACAACAAAAGCAAATTTTTCGCTAGAATCCGTGTCAAAAAGCCACTCCTCAAAGTCAAACTCTATCTCCAACAGTCTCGCTAGAAGTCAGTTGTATCTGTGTCTTTATGGAATAGCGGGCTTCGAACCTCGCGCACGGTACTTAATGACGTACCAGTTTGGGGTAAGGTATGGTCAAGGGAACAACTACAGGAGCAGTCAGTTGTATCAATCTGTGTATGCATTTCGGTCAGCCTCATCGCTATCAAATAGCAACTTGCTCCGGTTCATTTTTCGTTTCGGCAGTTTGTTTGTCTCTCGAGCTTGCGCCCGCGTTAATGATCATCAGCATGCTTCTTTATGCTCTAGAAATGTCTTCTCCACTAACGTGCTGTTTCTCTGATATCCATTCATTGATAAAAATAGTCTTAATATTTAGTGCCTAAAATTACTAGCTCCGTGGACGTGTGGGGTTGGACAGGAACTATTTATAAGAAGAAGATAAAGATGTTGAAGTACAGGTAATATAAGCTCGACGCTGCTGCTTCTGGGGCCGCTCTTGCGTCTCTGCTTCACACTTACATTTCGCGATGAGTTCTCAGCCTCAGCAGGGAGTGGGAGATCTACTTATCATCGCTACAGCGATTTTGCAGTGTAGGTACACCTTGCAAAAAATCTATGGGGTGGTCAGTGGTTTCCTCAACAAAAGAACCGCTACAGCTGAAGCCCCGTTCCGCATTTTGGTCGCGCCTGCAAAATCGGTATAATCTGAGTCATCGGCAATCAATGGGAGCCCCCGGGACCTGCTGGCACCATTGGCACTGTGTCCCTCCCTGCCGCCAACACGAAATCGCGGCCACGACGTCCCAGCACGTCGATTGGTGCAACGTCAACATCGTCCCGCTTCCCACTCTTCACCCCCTCGAGTTTTTCTGCCAGCTTCGCGATGCTTTCTTCGATTTTTTTCAGCGTCGCTTCATCGCGTCTTTGCACTTCGTTGTCGTATCCGAAAAGCGGCGGGTCCAGGAGTTTTTTCTCAATCTCCGCCTTCCTTTTTTTCTCCTCCCCGATCTTGCTTTCCAGCTGCTTCCTCTCCGCTCGTCGGATCTTGCGGTCGTTCAGCAGCTTGCAAAATCCATCTCCCCCCAAGCAAAAACGCGACAGCGGAAAATGGTCCGGCGAATCCTCGCGCACTGCGGCATCTTCTTCTTCTCGCAGCGTTCCCCGTCTTCTTCTTCTCGATGAATAGGAATCTGCCTTTACTAGTACGCGGCCCAGCATGTCCATGCCGCCGCCATCGTCGGAAGAGGACGTCGAAGAATCCTCGGAATCCTCGTAGCCATGGTAGAAGGTGCGGTCCTGGACATCTGTGTCCGAGCCGGCAGGAAACGAGGCGGCTGTACTGAGCGGAGACGCCGGAGCGGCCGGCGACATCCCCGGTTTTTCCGCCGCAGTTGCCGCTGCGCGCGCCGCTGCGGCGGCGCTGTGGTAGCTCTCGTCGGAGGGACCAACCGTGGCGGAACTCACCCTGGACGCTCCTGGAGGAGGGCGAGGCGCCGCTGCTGCACCCGTGCCGATGCTCGCAGCTGATGATGTGAGGGCTGCTGCATTCATCACAGTTGCCCCCACACCGCCACCATTGCCGCCCCCGCCGAAAAATCCGGAGCCGCTCCCCGAGCCCCTCTTTCGACCACCCGCAGCCGGCTCGTGGGACGGCGGTCTGGAGCCAGTCCCCGGGTTACTGGAGCCGTTTCTGCCGTCGCGGCCCTCCTCACGACCCTGACCACCACCACCTCCAGCTGCACCATTCCCATCCTCTTCCTCGTCCTCGTCCGTCACCACCGGACCCGTCTTCGCGTACACGTCGAGACTCGGATACACCCGCCGGTCGACGATTTTGTAGCAGCGGACCTCTTCCACCTCCGCGTTCAGGTCCTCAGAGACTTTGTGGGTGACGCGGGAGAAGAAAGCCTTGTCAAACGTGTTCTTCAGGTTCTTGCCGCCGATGCGCGTCTCCATCGGATTCATGCAGCGAACCCATTGCCGACCTGTTTCAATATCGAAACCACGCTTCCTTCGATTGCCCTCTCGTCGATGGATTGGGTCCGTTTATTTCACCTTCTATCAATCTATGTATCTCGATTCGATGCATCGAGAGGCGGATCTGGATGGAGCGATCTCAACAATGATCGACTGAGAATCAATCTATCAAACGGAGGTACATTGATTCATAAGTATACCCCATCTCATTCCCCAGTTCTGGCTGTGTTGGTCTCCGTCCGTTTCTATGGACTTGAGCCTCTGTTCGTCCGCCCGCAGAACGAAGCGGCGCCGCGGCGAGGCTAACACGTTCGCCCCCTTGGTGCCGATCTCTCCCTACACTTACAGGTCAAAACAATGCATCGCTATCAGTTTTTGACACATTTCGGGACATGGACATCTTCATCTTTTCAAAAGAACCAGGCCGACCACTCGCTCCCGCGATACCGAGACAGCCTTGCTCCCAAAGGTCGTGTCTGGGTATCGATCTCGAGAGAAATAAGAGATTTTTTTTTTTTTTTTTAGATAAGAGATGAGCCATTCCTAGCGAAGATGCAGTAGATGATGTTGAGGCATTCTTATACCTACGATGCATTTTTTTGCTCCATCTTTGTAAAACAGCTCCTCGTTGAGTTTGTGTGGGAAGGCTTCGGTCGCGGCCAGTTTCACTCCGCTCGCGACGATCCCCACTTTCAGGTTCTTTACGTTCCTGTGCGCGCGCGCGTCTCTGAGCCGCTCGAGTTTGGCCCGCCGTTTCTCCAGGAACCGGTGCGGGAAGAAAGAGGTGGAGTGGTTTGACTGGGTGGTGCGAGAAGGCGAAGTAGGCGGGGAACTGCCGGATGTACTGTGGGACTGGGAGGAGGAATATGCAACTGAAATATGTCCCTGTCCCCAATTTGCGTCATTACTCCTCGGGCCGCGACGACTCAAAGGCAGACCCCAAGGCAAACGGAAACCCAGACTCAAGGATTTGGGCGACAGCTGCCTCGGGGACACAGTACATAGAAGGGGGGGATGGCTCAGCACAGTCTGGGGACAAAGTTCCTCGGGGGGGATAGCTCCTGGCCTGTTTTCTTTCGACGAGGAAAGTCCAGATACTAGGGCGGGCGGGCACTAGGAGCAGCTTACTGTGTCTGCTCTCGCCAAACTCAAACACGGACCCAGACAGGGCGGCCCCACACAGAGACCCAAATATCGCCCGAAGTTCTCGGCTGAAATGGCGCAATAACGGGGACAGGGACATATTTCACTTCCATAAGGAAGAAGGCGGAAGCAGCAGCGAGGAAGAGCGGTTCAACATCCGCGGAGACGTGTTCGCCGACCGCGTGCCGCTGCCGTCCGTTCGGACACTTCCATCAAGCTCGAAGTTCTCCACCTCCGCGGACAAAATCTTCCCCACATCCAACCGCGCGCCCTCGCCGAAGGCGACCTCTCTCACAAGACCGTCGCCGAGACCTGACAAGATGAAGAGGCGCAAAGTATAAGTTTGTAAGTGTCCTCTTTTTTATTTTTGGCACAACAACTTTGTATTCACTCAGTCTTGTAGCCTAGAATACTTTCGTAGGGCAGGTTTTCGATTTTGTGGTACTCCGGGATGACGATGTCGAAGGTGTTCATGGGCAGTCCGTCGGTGTCTCGCGGCACTCGCACGTAGGATTTTTCGCGCACGTCCCACGGCCCCAGTCGGTTCTGTTCCGCCTCTTCCGCGGCCGCACTCGCACTCTTGCCCGGGGACAATGGCTCCACCCGCTCCAGACCGCACCGGTACCTGCCCACGCAGTAGTCTTTCGGAATCTGTCTCCGGCACTGCATCAGCGGCGCGGCGGCGCGGCGCTTCGCGTCTACCCGAAACCGGTCCTGATTCACCATTTTCCCCATCTCGTCTTACAGCGATGAAAGCAATGCATTGCTAGGAACATCTTTTGAAAACCTCCAGACGACACTCGCACCCAATGCCGGACGCAAAGCGTCCGGCACTGGGGGGGAAGGGTCCAGCACCGGGGGGGAAGGGTGATGAGCCATTCTCGATCTCGAGTAGACGGGAAAGATCATTCAACAGCTGGAGAATTAAACAGGACGGGAGGAGGGAAGAAGGAATCGACACTAGCGGGGAGCGGGCGGCTACAGCAGCCACAGCGAGATGCTACTTTTGCTTCCGGCATGCGCTTCAGGGTCCCATAGCCCCTGCTGTTCTGGCGGCAGCCTCGGCCCTTCGATGATGAGACCAAAAAACCAACAAAACGAGCCAAAAAAGGAAACACGAACAGCGGCTGTTTTGTTGTATAGATGCAAATCTAATCGAATGCATTTTTTTGAGGTGTAATCGTCCCTTGGCGGCACGGATTTCCCGCGGTTGGGTTTGGCCGCTGGCTTGGCCTTTGCTGCTGGATTCGTGCTCTCTACTCCTGCAAGGTCCTCAATCGCCTGGTTCATGCGGTCGTAGTAGCGCGAGCGCAGAGCCCCGCTCACCCCCGGACCGCCCGAGGAACTACTGCTAAACCCAGTGTCGTCCAGCGCCGCCTTTATTTCCGTCATCTCCGCGTCTTCGTCCACGCTAGGCGGGCTCATACTGCCCTTGTTCGTCCGCCTCCGCGCAGTCGTGCTGGCCCCTCTGCTCTTTCCTCTCTGACTACTGCTCGTAGTACCCCCCGCGCGGCCACCCGCTCTTAAGTAATTGTCCGCCGCTCCCCCCGCGGGGCTCGACACCAGCGCTTTCAGCCCCCCCAACTGTGGTCTTTGGAAGGGGAACAGCCCCGTGAAGCCGCCGAGTAAAGTCGGGGACAACATCAACACATCCTTGTTGGCGCAGTACAGAAACTTCTGCCCAGCAGACTTGAGGACCAACTTCCGGTCCCGAAACACCCGCAGCAGTGCCTGCGACAGACGCAGCATCGGAAACTTCGGCCACTCCGGCGGGTTGCTGGAGGCCTCGAGCATGCTGGTTCCGCGCCACTTCATCACGCCCGCGGACTCATAGTTCGCGACCAGGGGGTGCGACCGCCCGATGCCCACGGGTTGGTTAGAAACCGGGGCCGAAAGATCGAGGAGGAAAAACCCATGAAAAAATTATACTTTTTCTGCTCTTCACTTTTACAGTTGTACCGAAAACGCAAAAACTACAGCGAAGACCAAACATCTACATCGAAGGCCAGACATATCGAAAAGACCACAGCGCGCACTCGGCGTGGATCGCTGATACCAGAACCTGAGCAGCGGAAGCGCTACATAGTAGTACCTCTACCTACTCCCGGATATAATAAATTAAGTAGATGTAGAAGTAAGCCCGCAGATTGTCCTCCATAGGACAACAAAGGTTTTTCTCCTCCCCAAACTCCATTGCTGGGTTAAGTTTGGATATGCCGTTCTGTGAGACGGTTGCGACCTCGTCGACGGTGATAAAGCGCTGCAAATCGGCGGCCAGCTCAGGGATGACCACTGCCGGGTCCGACTTCCGGGCCCCAGCGTTATCTGTGACGTTTTTACCATCGCCAGCGACATATGCAGGGGAAATTTGTCCCGGTCCCACTTTCTGAGGAGTGCGGGAAGTTGGTTGCGTCCTTAGTTTCGTGGCCAACTGTGTGTCGGGGAGCTGCGTCGGCAAGAGGCCTTGATTCGGACCAATGGGCAGACCCTTCCCGGCATACTAGGCTGTGCTCCAACCCGCTTCGGAACCTAAACACCCCTGGAAGTCAATATATCCCGGGTTCCTTCACACTCAGGCCGGGACCTAGACACCCCTAATAAAAAATATACGTCCCACGACTTTTCGGAATGGGTTGCAAATCCTTGAAAAAGCCCGGTAACATCGGGGCAAATTTCCTCTGCATACGAGAGACAGCCGCGCCATTGTTGCCGCGAGACCGTCTTCTTCGCGCTGCGACTGCGACTTCGCGCAGTGGCGGTTTTTTCGCGCCGGAACACCGCTGTCTGCGGACGTGAGCCGCACGAAAGAGGTTGTGGCTTCTTCCGGAAGCGAATCCTTGCTTCCACCGAAAGCGAATCTGTACCCCGGCGCCATCCGCAGGGAGCTGCCGCTTAGCGAGGCGGACCCCTGCTCCTCGGATCCGTCGAGGCTGGTCACCTCCGGAAACTGGTTGATGCCCAAACTCTTGCTCCTCGCCATCGGAGGCGGAGGTGGTCCTCGTCGTCCTCCGACACCGCTCTTAGCATTGCAGTCGGCAGATTCACTTCCCGATGTAGCTCCAGGTCCAGGTCCAGGTCCAGGTCCAGGTCCAGGTCCAGGTCCAGGTCCAGGTCCAGGTCCACCAGCTCCAGGTCCACCTGCGGCTCCAGGCACGACCGCGAAGCCCTTCTTCCACTCCAGCGGATCCACGAAGACCCTTGCTACGCCGTTCATCCTCTGCCGCTCCCGCCGTTCCTCTCCAGGATCGTCGTTCTTGAATTCGTTCCAGGCACGGTCGAAAACACTCGATGTGCCGGCGATTTCCGCCGCCAGCTTGCCCCCCTCCTCGTCCAGCGCCAGCGGGCCGAAGGGCACTTTCGGCTCGAAGGTGAGGCCCCGCGCGGCCTCCACTTCCAGGTATTCCCCGGCGTGCAGCTGCACGCCCCGCTTCGCCGCGCTGACGGCGTTAGAGGGGTGAAAAACCCATTTTTGGCGGCATTTGTGGCACGTAGCTGGTTTGGCTGCTACTGAGACCGAATACGAGACGAAATACAAGACAAAATACAAGACGACACAGACCTAA
>RXOD01006157.1:0-11098 GCA_005223375.1 Amoebophrya sp. AT5.2
GTTGTCGCTTTCAGCGGCCCAGCCGCTTTTCAGCCAGCACTGGTTAGTGGGGCTGGTGACAAAACCTGCACAAGAAATCAGTAATGAAAACATCCCCATCCCATCCGCTTTGTTAGTTGTCTTCAAAGAAATAAAACGGAATTCAAACTCACTCAGCAGATGAATTTCAGTTCTTCATGCTTTTGATGATGCTTTTGATATTCAATGAAACACAATCACAAAAATATCAATCTATATCGTATATTTATTAGTGTTGTAAGACCGAAATCAGTCTCTCTTTCGAGACCCCGGCCTCGTGGATGCAGGTAATACATGCGCCAAAATATTACCGACACATGCGTTGCTGTCATCATCCGAAGATTTAGCCGCGGCACAGAGCCTCGCGCACTCGTCGGGAGTGTGCACTCCTGGCAAACCCTCGAGGTTGGAACCACTGCGGTCCTTGTTCTGCATTAAGTCGTTTACGCAGACTGTGAGGGGCTCCAGCTCTGCACGGCAAGCTGCCGTCATCCGGAGCGAGTTGTAGTTGGAGTTTTGAATTTCGGACCCAGCTTGGCCATGCGCAAGAGCCCAATCAATAGCGGTGAGCGTCTCCTTCAAAGCGCAATGGTTGGAGCTGGTCTCGTGGACGATGCCTGAGTGATGCAAGATCATAGGACTAGGCCAGTCAATATCTTGGAGCGCGGTAGAGGTAGTACTATGTTGCTAGTCGACTGCGATGGATAGAGTGTTGCTGTTATCGGTGCAGTCCGGGGCTGCTCCAGTTCGCCGGAAGTATGTTGGTTCGTCTTATGGTGCGGCCTAGTGCTTGCGAGCGCTTACGCTTTGGCCCGGCGCCCACTTTGGGGCGCCTTTCTTGGGGCTGCGCTGCCAGTAACGACCTACGGCGCTTTTGGGCTGGCGTTTTACCACTAGATCATATCTCGGCCCTTGCCTTCTGTACCTTTCGCCATCGTTTCCATCTGCTTTGAAATCTGGAATCTTTGGGGCCGACGTGTTTCCTTTTCTTCTGCTTCTTTTCCTACTTCCCCCGCTGGCCCTACTGCGATGGGCAATGGCCCCCGCATCGCCACAAGTGGCCGCGCGACCACCCGCTGCCTGACCTCTCGAAGGAAAGGGATGACCTTCGACGTCGGAGTATGAGCGAGCTCGTGTAGTAAACAAGAGATTAGTACCTTTGCAGTTGACTTCTGACGCGCATTCCTTTTTGCACCACTCGAGGTCGCGGCCCATGTACTCCGTTAGGGTGGTCCCTGGAAGCTGTGTGTCCTCCTCCAGCAGACATGGGGTCTTCGCGGTGATTTTGTCACGGCACGCCGCTACCATTTGCATAGAATGGACGCCGTTCTGATTCGCCTCCCTGAATGGTTGGGCATCCCAGCCGTTCAGCAGCCAGCACTTCTGGTCCCACGGGGTAAACACGTAGCCTTGTGATTGTGTGTTTTCGTTCGGTTTGGGTCGAACGATAGCGAATTTCGCAGGTCATATTATCAGCCGCGCAACGGGCCCTGAGAATCTATGATGATGAAGCTGAATCTACGGCGTCAGGACGATAAAGTCATTGCTATGTATACGTGCGTACCTTTGCAGTTCTCATCCGCCGCGCAGAGAGGCGGGCACTCCTCCATGGCACGGACCATATCGGACACGCCGGTTATCATCCGCATGATGCTTCCCAGTTGGTTGCCCCAGGTGGAGTCCGTAGCTCGGTCGAAGCCCGCGTTCTGGTCGTAGTACGTTGGGCAGATGGGCTCCCCCGAGTCCGCCAGCTCGGTTCGGCACTCCGGAGTCATCTCGACGTTGTCACGATCCAAGTTGTCGCTTTCAGCGGCCCAGCCGCTTTTCAGCCAGCACTGGTTAGTGGGGCTGGTGACAAAACCTGCACAAGAAATCAGTAATGAAAACATCCCCATCCCATCCGCTTTGTTAGTTGTCTTCAAAGAAATAAAACGAAACTTAAACTCACTCAGCAGATGAATTTTAGTTCTTCATGCTTTTGACAATGCTTTTGATATTCAATGAAACACAATCACAAAAATATCTATATTTATTAGTGTTGTAAGACCGAAATCAGTCTCTATTTCGCGGCCCCGGCCTCGTGGATGCAGGTAATACATGCGGCAAAATATTACCGACACATGCGTTGCTGTCATCATCCGAAGATTTAGCCGCGGCACAGAGCCTCGCGCACTCGTCGGGAGGGTGCACTCCTGGCAAGCCCTCGAGTTCGGAACCACTGCGGTCCTTGTCCTGGCTTAAGTCGTCTACGCAAACTGTCAGTTCATTTCCAGCAACTGCCGAGAGCGGTGCAGAAGTCGTGGTAAGGACCAGGAGCATCCCCCCCTTCCTTCCGGCGGCTTGTTTGATGTAGTTACGAGCGGAAGTAGCTCGGCTAGGTAGATGAATCCTCTGGCGGCCCCCCCACGACGGCCGCGGCCCGTTGCGTCGAGCGGAAAGCCATCGAGCGCTTTCCGTATTGCTGCGCCGCGCCGTCAATGCTCGCGATCTTCATTTTCTATTTTTTTGGACTTTTGCTTTTGGACGGCCACAGTCGCCGAGCGCAGGTGGGCACAGCTCCCGCTGCCTATTTCCGGCACGTCTCCAACTCCATTTATTCATTTGCAATAAATATAGAAAGGCGCGAAGATGATGATGAAGCTCAGCATGATGGCAGCTGCGAGGAGATTTACTTAAATAAAGTATTCAATTGATGCAGATTGATGGTTGCGGTTGCGCGCAAGTAAGGCCTGCCTTTCAAGGAGGTTCAGAAGAGCCACCCATGCACCCAATCCACACCTAGTCGAAGTGCACGCGAGCACGAATGCATGGGCCCGCCCGCCAGCCCAGTCCTCGCCCTCCCCTCCTCTGATTACTCGAAGAGTATTGCTTTGTTTTGCTCGCGTATGACTTGCCACCAAACGTTTGCAACCACCAACGTATACAAGTACCTACCAGTGGCAGAGCTTTCCAACTGTTCTAGATAGTGTTGGTGCGCTTAACCTTAAGACATTTTTTTAACTATGAATTTTACTACTTCTTCGTACTCGTAGCTCTGCACTCAGACTCACATGCGAATCAAGGACCCACTAGGCAAGAGCACGACGCACAATTCTTGGACAGATGCCATGCTGTTGAGCTTGAATGTCGAAGTCGGTGTGGTTTGTGATGTACAGCGAAAACGATGCCGCACCACGCAAGCAAGCATGCAAAAGCGTCGCTGATACAGGTGGCGCACCAGGCAGACTCTGCCAAATGAAGCACCCCTACATGTTTAAGTAGTACGACAGGGACAGACTCCCACCGCGTTAAGAGAAAGAATCCACATTGCTGTGCCTTAAAGAATCCAAATTGTACACTCACATTCGAAGCGGCGTAAAACCAAACTCGAGTGAAACGCATGGCGATCCGATCGAAAAAGGAAAACAAACTCTATAGTGGCTGTCGTTCTAGGAATCAGCACGCCGCTTTCCTTTTCGTTGCGCTGGAATCAATCATTGGATAAGAGATCGTACGCCTGCGGCATTTAATATTTCTAGGAAGATTCATCGATCTTGCAGTTGCACATAGGCGAGTGGAATGAGTTGAAATAATAGAGTCAATTTTTATGGAGGAGATGACTTGACTGGCTTCTACGTACACCGAGCGAGTAAGCATGGAATAAACCATAAACGTTTATGGCTCGTCGGACCGAAAAATTAGAATTAATTTCGCAAATGAAAGAGCAGCATCCAAAAATTATTCACTGTGTCGCGCACTGTTCTTGCTGTGCTTTTTCGTTTGCTGCTGCGATTCTTCTTTGCTCCCGCAGCTCCCTTCTCTTCCGCTTCTCTTCCCGGTGTCGGGCGCGCTCTAACTCCGTCATGGCGGGGGATGGCATCAGTTTTTTGCTCGTAGCGACGGGCATCGCTTCGTCCATCGTTCCCGTCCCTACGCTTTTCCCCCCCAGGCTCGGTGCCCCACTTCCTCCTGCTGCCCCGGTTGTCCCTCCGACGCCGCCCGACGCCGCTGACGACGGATCTTTATTGAACAAAAACCCTACGTGCGCCTCTGACGGCACGCTGGTGGCTAAAGATGTGAGGGATCGGGCATCGTCGTACAACTCGTAGTTATAATTATCCCCCGCGCCGTAGTTGTTCTTGTTCCTTGCGCTGAAAATGACGCTCGTGCCGCCCGGCGTACGCGTCCCGCCGCCGCCCCCGGGGGTTCTCGTTCCGCCGACGGGGGTCTTGCTGCCCGCGGCTTTCGGGTTCGAATTGCGCCGGTCGCCTCCAGGACGATTTGCATTTGCGTTGCCACCTCCACCAGCGCCGGCCACCAAAGTGTTCAACACCGCGCCGCTGTTACTTGTGGCTTGTTTCATCCCCTGCAGCTTTGAAGATCCGCCTCGTATTCCAGCAGCGTGGTGGTGCTTCTCATCGTAGGTTTCCGGGTTGTAGCCGTTCACGGAGGGTGTTATGGTTGGATCAGCTGGTAAGTGCCTAGAGTGGTAAAGTGAAAACTGGCGGCAGAAGATTGATTGGGATCGATTGGCGAAACCCTGCTGACTGCTCCCGAAGAGGTGAAATGCAAATCAGTGGGTCGTTTCACGCGGAGCATTTCAGCAGCCTTTCTTCTTGGCCGGCCATACCACCTGCCGCCTTGGGCTAAGTAGGCTGCAAGTGGTATGGCCGGCCAAGAAGCTTTTATCGGCGCCTTAGAAATCGGAACCCCCTGCTGGCCCTCTCCTACAGCAGTTCCATAGCGGTAGCCTAAACATCGTTCCCTCCAAAGAGTGGCTCAAGCTCAACATCTACATCTCCCCACGCCCTGCGACATAGTCCCCATCAAATGGGGCAAAAAAAAACATCTGAAACCGCCATTCGGGCTGCCTAGCACGTAGTACTCGCCACCACTTGTAATAGTGCCAGCTGGTGACACTGACACTGAGACACTTATGCTTACGAGCTGGTCGCGGTTGGTAGGTGTGGCCTGCGGCATCAGTGCCTGGAACTCCTGCTGGCGGCCGGCGAGGTCGATCTCGAGGCGTTTCGCCTCCTGCTCCGCAATCCGCTTCAGAGCTGCGATCTCCTCCTCGCGGTGCCGCAACTTCTTCTTCAGCAAAACAATCTCGTTCGCGTCCAGCTGGGGAGTTTTCATTCATCGTCGAATATTGCGGCGCTGAGTGCTGACGCCTGTAGGAATATTAATACAACAGCTCCTCGCACATCACCTACACGTACAGCATACTATAGCAACATACTGATTTTGTAGTTGTACGTAACTTCTTACCTTGAGCACTTCGACTTCTCCCCTCGCCCGTTTCAGCTCCTCTTGTGCCGTGAACAACTGCTCCTTCACATGCAGAGTTTCTTCGTCAGTCCGCGCCTTCAAGCCCGCGACTTCCCGCGCTTTCTGCTCCTTTTCCTGGTCGTAGCTCCTCAGTTGCTGCTGAAGGGCGCTGATCTGCGACTCGTGAGAGGCCGCAAGCGAGGCCGAGGCTGATTGATTGATATGACATTGGCGAGATGAAAAGCTGCAGATGGTTTATGAATTTAAAAAGCAAAACGACGAGTGTTATCGCGATGAATGTGAAATTCTGGAAGAAATAATATATGAGTTAAGTAAAAAAGTACATTTCGCCGCTTCGTCCAGATTGGTTGCCGCGGTTCGCAGTTCTTGTTCTTTCGCCGCTACCACGTTGAGCAGGTCTTTCGCTTCCCGGTCCTTTGTTTCCAATCTGTTCTCGAGTTCGCTGAGCCTGTTTTGCAGGCGCGTTTCGCGCTCTTCCAATTTGCCTTCGCTTTCTTTCCGCAGGGTTTTCACCAGGGTTTCGTGGTCCTTCTTAATGCGAGCGATCTCCGCGTCCTGGCTGTTGAGCGCGTCCTCTTTCCGTCGTAAAAGGTCGTCCTGCGACGCTTGCTCCCCCTTCAGCCTCTCGATCCGCGATTCTAGCTTCGCCACTTTCTCTTCCCGGCGCTCCGCCTCCGCGCGCAGCTTTTCCCCTTCTGCCTCGAGTTCCTGCCTCTGGCGCTTGTGGCTCTCGACCTGTTGCGACTTCTCCGACGTGCTCGTCCTAGCGTCGTTTTGCAGCTCCTGGTTTTGCTGCAAGAGCCTTCCCAGCTCTTTTTGCGCCGCCGCTTCTGCACAGAGCTTGTCCTCCTCCAGTTGCCGCTTCTCCTCCTCCAGAAGGCCGCTCCTCTCCGCCGCCAGCTCCAGTTTCGCCGCCAGCTCCTGCACCTGGCGCGTGAGGTCACCGATCTCACCGTCGCGGAACCCTAGGTTGCGCCGCACCGCCTTCAGCTGCCGGTCGCGCTCGTCCAGCTGCCGCTGCAGCTCGTCGCCCAGCGCGTTTTGCTTGGTCGTGGTGATGTCAATGGCCTTCATGTCGTGCAGCCTCTCCGTCAGCCGCGCGTTCTGTTTTTGGAGGTCGGAGATTTCCTCCTCCTTCTCCTTCGTCACGCGGAGCACCCGCCGCTCACAGGCGCGCGCCGTCTCCGCCCGCTCCTCCTCGCAGCGAACCTCCAACGAGGAAAACCGCCCCCGCAACTGCTCCACCTCGCGCTCCTTCACGTGCAGGAGCTGCCGGAGGTCCTCCGCGATCGACCTGCTGGCATCCGCGTCCGCACGGAGCCTATGCGCTTCAAGCGAGGCAGCTTTGGCGTCATGCTCCAACGCGGATTCGAGAGCCTGGTCGGATGCAGGCGATGAGTTGCGCTCGGCGATCAACCACATCCATCACGAAGCTCGAATGTGCTACTGATGGTAATAAATACGCTTCGCTAAATACAAAGTATCCACGACCACGACCGCCACAAACGATCGAAGCTTCACACGGTGTGAACTTATCGGATCGGAAACAATGTGGTAGCTGCACAAACCATTGTTTGAGTGTCGACCTATCTACATCACAGCTAGTAATATATATGATGATATCAAGAACAAAAATCGCAGGTGCGCACCTTCTTTTCCGTTAGCGCTGCTTCCAGTTTCCGCTGCCAGCAGCTTTGCTCGTCCCCAACAACATCGGCACGGTCCGCCCCCGCGCCGTTCTTGTTCTCCTTTTCTAGATTCACTAGCGCTTCCAGCCGCGCTCGCAGTTTTTCGATCAACGCCGAGTTTTCCGTCTCGCGCCGCTCCGAGGCGGCCTGCTCCGAGCGGAGTCTTTTCCGTAGCGCGTGCGCGTCATCCTCGGCTTTGTTGGCCTGCTCCGCCAGGGCCTTCTTCTGTTCCTGAAAGAGCAAGGCCTCGCGCTCCTTGTTCAGAAACTGACCGTGCTTCGTCCGCAACAGCCCCTCCAACCGCGCGATCTCAGATTTTTGCCCCTCCAGCCCCTCCAGCGCGTCGTCTGGTCATGATGCGATTTATTTTTGCGCGATGGGTTTTTTTATCCGATGACGGTACTTATGTCAATGTCCTCTGTTGCAAGTGATGGCGTGTCGGTGTCTCTCGACGTCTTAGAAGCCGGCATGATAAAGTGCGATCCAATTTGTGAGTGAATGACCTGCAGGAGGACACTACAAAGACAGCGTGTGCGCACTGGGGATTCACTGTTGTTGATCTTATACTCTTACTCACTGATTGATATCCATATCTATGTATTCCTTCGTAGACGTGGCCGTGGCCGATAAGTAAAATCCGAACTCTTCTATACTAAACTCTCGCTGTTGCGCCTCCGCCTGCCGTTGCAGCACCGCTGCCTGGGCGTCAGCCGAGGAAACCCCGCCGTCACTCGGCATTTCTCTACTACAACTTTGGGCGCCAGTCATCCGCTCGGCCTTCTTCTTCTGGGAGGAGACAACAGCTCGAATTTCCTCCTCAATCAGGTACGACACGGCACAGATACTCACGCTCTCCTGCTTCGTCACGAACCGCTTGCGCAGCCGCGCCCAATACCTGCAAGCAAGATGAAAGGCTGTGATTGGACCGAGTTGCTACAACTAGCGAGAGAGTTTCACTTCCAACCTCCGTCGGGAACTACCGTAAAGGCGACACGTTACAATGAATTACTTACTCAGTCATCGGATGACTACTAGAACAATACTAGGACCGAGGAGCAGCTGCTACCACGCACGCGGTTGTGAGGACCACAATCATATAGATTGATACATTATGCGTCGTCGAATACATCAATTTACATTTGGTACAGTTACCCCTGCCTGTGCTTGTGCTTTCCGACTATCGGTTGTTGGGACCCGGCCTCGATCTCGGAGATCGCATCCAGCCATCGGAGAATGGCCGCGGTCTCCACGGTTGCGTTGTTCCCCCTAACAGCCGCGAGGATGTTGTTCCGTAGCACGTGGAAGAACGCGATCTGGCTCATGCCTGGCCTGAATTCGTTCCCCGTCCGGTGCTGGAAAAACCGGTCCATCGCGCGCCAGTAGCTGAGAAAATGCACCACCTCCATCCCCGCGCTGCTCGGGGGCGCCGCTGTCGGCGCGGACCGCGAAGAACCCCCGCCAGAGCTGCACGCGGTCAGCGGGGATATGCCCCTATTGGTTGGAATTGGATTCCCATTCCCCGCATTCTCATTCCTCTCGGTGGACGAGAGGATGACTGCAGTAGCAGAGCTGCTGGTGCCCGAAGTGATGTTCTCTACTACTAGAGAGGACGAAAGATGTAGATGAACCAGTGAGCGGCAATCGCGCAGGATCCTTTGGACCTGTTCGGGCTGGCGGCGGAGGTGGCTGCCCAGTACTCGGGATAGGGAGTCGCCGCTGCAGGTTCGGGTGCCCGAGTCGCTCACCGCAAGCTCGAACACAGAAAGGATGGCGGGAAGCGTGTCCAGCTCGTAGTCAATCAGTTTTGAGGAGGTGTTGGGGTTGGCCAGTACAATCGGACTACGAGTACGACCCCTGCAGCTCGTGGAAGACGAAGACTGAATGCACCGGTCCGCGAAATCGAGCGAGTAACGCTCGGCGGCGAAAGAAGTCGCGGAAGACGGCATAATGAATGTTGTTCTCTGGTGGTCCTTTTAATATGGCGGGGCTGTCCGATCGATTTCTGCGCTGCAGTTGGCTTTTCGCTTCGATCTCGTCCTCCGAGAGATCCCACATGCACTTAAAAATTTTAAGCGAAGGCTGCCGGCGTGGTCTATGTCGCTCCAAACACAAATAGGCCTCTTCATCTCTCGCGACGCACTTATATCGAGTTTGTTCAATGAATTCGAGAAGTCTATTCAATAATAATAACGCGCAACAGCCGGACGAGGTCTCCCGGGCTTCTCCACAATGTCTTAGAGTTCGTGCACTATGAAAATATTTGAGTCTAGCAATCCTCGTTAGAGTTCGGAGGCGCTTCCAGTTCGAGAGGGCTGTCTGTGCAATGAATTATGAGGGTCGTTCCTTATTTCTTTTTCGCGAGCAGTATGGCACCTTTCATCTTCTGTTGCTTGCGGCTGCGTCGGTCTGGCTTACTTTCTTGGAGCAGTATACTTCTTTTGCAAAAAAAAACTACTATAGAGTCAGCCTCCACGATTGATAGGCATTCATTGCTGCAGACTGTTGATGCGATCTAAAAAAGTGTCACCATGTGGCAATCATTCATGTAGACGCTTTGAAATAGATTTTCGGGAATCTTCTCGCTTCTCCTACTCCACTTTTGCTATCATTGCGATTTTCAGTGTTTATCTTGTTGTCTTTATTCATAGAAATAGGTATGAAAGTAATACGTCATTTTTACCTCGTGCCCCTCAACAGGGCTGCTCCCAGTTGCACTCTCGAGGATCTCAGCAGGAGCCCCCCCAATCGTAAACGTCACCAACCCTTCCTCAAGCAAACCCCTCTCGAGTGTTCAGTATCAGTCAATGACCCGATCATAACAATTCAGTCATGAACAAATCAACTCAGGAGATGTTCAACGTGGCCAGCATAGAGGTGACCTTGGCCGCCGCGATTTTGAAGGCGAGTTTGGGCAGCAGCTTCTGGTCTTCCACTGCAGCGACCGCGATCACGCTCGGCACCACCATCGCGGCCAATTCCGTCGTATCCTTCATGGCGATCATCTCGGCTGGAGATGAAGCGGAAATGGAATATCAGAATCAAGTGGGCCCAATACTTATATATATAATGTCATTAGGGGACGATACTTATATATAAATATATGACGATCGTGATGATTTAGATTTGCCCACGGTTTTCTATGTGATAGGCTGAGCATATTGCCACTTCGTGTGCGGCGGTGGCGAAGAGTCTACGCGTGCATTACTAGTACTGTCGAAGCCATCCTCGGATCTACTCATAAAAAGTTGCGCTCATAGTCATACTATACACAAGTTATCCCTTTCCTTCGAGAGGTTAGCGCGTCACATGGCCACCTGTGGCGATGCGGGGGCCACTGCCCGCCGCAGTAGAGCCTGCGGGAAAAGGCGAAAAAGAAAAAGAAGAAGATGATGAAATTGCGAGTCGGTCCCCAAAATTCCGGCTCTCAAAGCGGAAGAAAGAAGAGGAAAATGATGACGAGAGGTCAAAAACAAAACGTAAAAATCCGAACTCAGTAGTAGTAGCGTAAGAGCGCCGTAAGCCATCAACGGCAGCCCGGAAATAAAGGCCACGGTCGCCCCAAAGTGGGCGCCAGGCTAAAGCACTAACCTCAGCACTAAGCCAGACCGTAGCACGAACATACTTCCGGCGTATTTGAGCAGCCCCGGACTGCATTGACAACAACAAGTAAGGAGGAGGATTAGCCTCATACCCATCGGGATTAAGGTTTTGGCTCTAAATGAAGTCGCTGCCTTTGCTTCTTTTTTTTTCCTCTTAGGAGTTTGACAGATGCTTCCAAAGTATGAAGAAAGAAGATTGACAGCTTCAGCACTACCCTACTCGTTTGTTCTTTTTTTCTCTTAGGAGTTTGGCAGATGAATCCAAGGCATGAAGAAAGAAGATTGGCAGCTTCATCACTACCCTCCTCATTTTTGAGACAGAGACAAGTCGCATCCCATATGCCCGAAAATAGCGCAACAAAAGACGATCGAAGCGGAATCGAGGGCGCAGCGCGGTGGGAGGTAATGGCTCGGCTGTGCATGGCGGAGCTCCATGCGCATCTTGATACAGCTAGATGAATCGCCAGCGCCACCGAGCTCTGATGCTAAACTTGCCCTAGAAAGAGAGGCAGCCAGAGACGC
>RXOD01006158.1:0-11087 GCA_005223375.1 Amoebophrya sp. AT5.2
CTCTGTCCTCCTCCGCCGCCGTTCGGCAGGCAACAGTCGGCGTCGTCGAGGGTGTTGAGCAGCAGGCCCGTTGTTGTTCGCGGCGACGAGCGAGGGCCGCCGCGCGGTATCGAGCTACAACTCGCGCTGTTCGACCCGTCCCCCAGACCCCCGGACGACCCGAACCGGTGCTCCACGTCGTCCGGCCGCACAGCGCCCCAGCCTCCGGCGCGCGCCGCAAACGGCGTGGGACCGTTGCCCACCGTTCCGGCACGGGACCGTTGTTCGGAGCTGGCGGCCGAGGCCGACGTCGTCGCGGTCCAGCGGCTAGCCAAACGTAACGAGCGGCGGGACGGCGGCAAAAAAGCGGAGGAGGCCCCGGCGCCGTCGCGAAACCCCCCGGAGCGTCGGCGAGATTCGTGACCCTTCGTGAGAACATGGGGGTGGTGCTGCAGCCTATCGGGTGCGGAATGAAAGTTGCTGACGCCGAAAAGTTCCTTAAAGCTCTCCCCGTCGAAATAGTAGTGCGAGTCCTCTTCCTGTAGCTGTAGTAGGGTTGTAGCGCTGTTGCTGTAGCGAGAGGTGGCGTGGGGAAAGCGGTGGCGGCAGAGCCGCTCGTGCGCATCCTTCAGTTTCTGAAAAAAAACCACGCATCCTTCAGTTTCTGAAAAAAAAACCCTTTTTTTGCTGAGCTCTGAGGAGATCCCGCGCAAGCACTCACCGAGAGGAGACGCAGACGACTCGCCCGGGTCTAGCTGCTCGACGCCGCGTCGGTATGGAGAACGAGCTGGCGTGAACGTGGATCTCGCAGCCGTGAAAGTCGAACAGGAGGTAGAGGCACGCGACAACCCGTCCTGGAGGCACGGGGAAGTCAGGCCGCCGCCGCTTGCTGGTGTGGGGGCGAGGAAAAAAATTGGAGCCGCCACGCAGTAGCAGCAGAGGTTGGTGAGCAGGCGATTCCCCCGCTGCGTCGAAGGACCCGAAAACGAAATGCGCATCGCGTTCGTGTGGTGTTTGCTGTCTTCCTTGCGTTGCTTCTTGTTTGTGCGTGATGATCGTCGTTCGCGCGCGAGGCCGACGTGGATGGAGCTGACAGATATGAAGTTGATGAAGAAGGCGAACGTACTAGCGTCAGGTGTTTATTCATCAATGGCGTTATGCGGCTTGTTGTGCTGCGTGGCGTCAGGTGTTTGTGTTTCAGGGAAGATGCCACCGTTAGAGGCTAATGTCTTTCTCTTTGCTTGATCTTCTCCTTCTGTCTTTGTAAGTACAGTGGCAGCTAGCGTATCTGAATCTGGATCCGATGAAAATGTGATACTTATTACAAATCCTTCTGAATCTACTCCCGGTCTATTTCCGCTCCATAAAAGAGGGACAGGAGATGCTCGCTGGCAATTTTGACAACCTTTTGTTTCTTGAAGAGGCCCTGGTAGTCTACTTATACGTGGCAGGCTTGTCGATAGCGATAGGCAGCACGATGCACGAGGATCAGGATGAGAGGCAAGTATGCTAGCACCACTCATTCATTTTTTCATGCCGGTAAAGCCTCATTTTTCAATCCGATCGCTGAACGCAAAACACGGAACCATTCATTCGTAAAACACTGAACAACTTTCGCATGGATTTGACCATTGCTGTTGACGACCACGACGGTGTAAGAGGAGATGTATGAACCAGTGATCATTTTTCCAGTCCTGGAATCGACGTGTCACGACCACGAGATCTGCGCTGAATAACGACGATGCGTGAAAACAACTGATAGTGCGCACGCCAGATAGCTCCGTTTGCGCCGGCCCGGGCTTGCAACAATCCAGAGCGGCTGCGCTTCCCGCCCTTCTGTCGGATTGATTTCTTTTCTACTTTCTGTTCACTGTCTCAGCTCAGCACTGCGCGCGTTTTCATGTGGCATGTCTAATTCTACCTACAATCGCAGGAGAGGAGCAGAGAAACGAGTTCCCAGCCGCCTCCTGGTGATCGTCAGCCTTTGAAGTGAAGCAATTTTGTACCGCTCATCAGATTTTGTGTAGAAGATACCAATTTTCTGTGCTCATTGAGTCTACCTTTCTTTGCAGGCCATCTCCCCGAGTCATTAATTTCAGCAGCTGTCCCTGATGCAAAACATGTTGCTCTAGTGTGCGGAAACGAGTCCTACATGGAAGCTCTGCCCCTCATGTATCGGTCGTACCATGAGGGAAACCAACGACCATGCGCAATGCAGAAGAGTGCCCCCTCTTCTTGGCCGCTGCGCCAAGCGTCGACGATACGTATGTCCCCCGGCCGCGTGAGGAAGCTGAGACCGGACTTCAAATGTTGTTCTTACTACGTTTCGAGGTTGTTCCAAGATCAAGCCGCTAGGTGTCGCTGTTTCCTAGGCCTGATACTCTTGTTGCAATAGGTTTTCAACTGGTGTTCCCTAGCTATAGTTTCTCGCCTTCGAAGGTCTACAACTCTGTACGAAGGTGATCATAAGTATGCAGTAGTCAGCTCGTTCCCGTTCCTGGCACCATCACCAAGCAGCTGCCTAACGGCGGCGGCCACCGGTGGTCTTCTTCTTGGAAGATTTCTCCTCCTTGACCGCGTACATCTTCGTGATCAGCGGCTTCAGAGTTCCCTCGCACTCGCGCTTCTTGGCCTGCAGCTCAGCCGCGACGATATCGGAGTTGTGCTCCACCCACTCGAGGGCCTGTGAACATGATTGATGTCGTTGATGGCGTCGAGTCAGCCTCAGCTACAGAAACCACGAAAGCGTACCATTTTTCTTGCCGCATTCAAAAAAAGATTTTGATAGATTTTTGTTGCGTATAAAAATAATAGCGCGTGGTACCTCCTGGCAGGTGTTTTCGAGCTTTTCCTTTTCGTCCTCGCTGAGTTTCTCCATGAGGGCGTCGTTTTCAACGGCCTCCAGCACCTGGTAGCAGTAGTTCTCCAGCTCCTGCTTAGCCTGCGTCTGCTCCTTCTGCGCGTTGTCCTCGGACTTAAACTTCTCCGCCTCCGCGATCATGCGGTCCACGTCGGACTGAGTGAGGCGGCCCTTGTCGTTGTTAATCGTGATCTGGCCCTTCTTCGACGAAGCCTTGTCCTTAGCCGTCACGTGCAGGATGCCTGATATCGTTATCGATAGTCACAGAAGTCGTGGGCGAGACTAGACAAGGAGCGATGTGAACAACCCCGTGAAGTAGACTCAGACATCAAACGTGAACAAAAAGGAGGCAATTTATCATTACCGTTTGCGTCCAGGCTGTAGGTGACCTCGATTTGCGGGACGCCGCGGGGTGCCGGCGCAATGCCGTCGAGGTTGAACTTCCCGAGGAGGTTGTTGTCCTTCGTCTTGTACCGTTCGCCCTCGTAGATGCAGACCTCGACGCAGGTTTGGTTGTCAGCGTCCGTGGTGAACATATCAGACTTCTTGCAGGGGATGGTGGTGTTCCGCTCGATGATCTTGGTCATCACGCCGCCCGTGGTCTCAAGCCCCAGGGACAGCGGCGTCACGTCCAGCAGGAGCAGATCCTTGCACGCCTCGCCTCCCTCGCCGTTGAGAATGGCCGCCTGCACGGTCGCACCGTAGGCAACAGCCTCATCCGGGTTGATGGAACGGCACGGCTTCTTGCCATCCATAAACTCCTCGAGCAGCTCCTGGACCTGAGTGGCGAGTGGCGAAAAGGTGGGGGGCCATCGCCATGTGTCAACATTATAGCGATGTCATAGGCCCACCGCGCAACCGAAAGACGTGCTCTTGAAGAGTCTTTGCGTTTCTTTGCTATGTATGTAGCCGATCTTGAAGAGATGATCGAAGTATTTTTTATAAAAGAAATAGAAGTTCTACAACAGAACCTATCCTTAGAGCCTACATAGCTACCTTGGGGATGCGTGTGGAGCCGCCGACGAGCACGACTTCGGTGATGGCTTCTTTTTTGATCCCGGCGTCCTTGAGGACCTTTTCGACCGGAAGCATGGATCCCTTGAAGTACTCCATGCACAGCTCCTCAAACTTGGCTCTACTCAGGTTGCACGAGAAGTCGATGCCTTCCGCGAGCGAGTCGATCTCGATCGTCGCGTTGGTGTTGGCCGACAGTGTGCGCTTTGCGCGCTCGCACTGGGTGCGCAGACGGCGGAGCGCGCGGTGGTTGTTGGAAATGTCCACAGACTTGTTCTTCCGAGTGAACTCCTTCAGGCAGTACTCGACAATCCTGTGGTAGGTTTTCATTTCTTGGAAGGGCATCAGCACTACATGAATAAACATTTGTTGTCGCAACATCAATCAAAACACTTAAATCGTGACCCACTGGTACAACGGTTCATCCACGGACAAGAAATTCGAAGATTCGCAAAGTCTACTTGTTGTCGAAGTCCTCCCCACCCAAGTGGGTGTCACCCGCGGTGGCCTTGACCTCGAAGATGCCGTCCTCAATCTTCAACAGAGAGACATCGAAGGTACCGCCACCCATGTCGTAGATCAGGATGTTGGTGGCCTTGCCGTCCTTCTTGTCGAGACCGTAGGCGATCGCGGCGGCCGTGGGCTCGTTGATGATGCGCAGCGCATTCAGGCCGGCGATGGACGCCGCGTCCTTCGTAGCCTGACGCTGGGCGTCGTTGAAGTAGGCCGGAACCGTGATTACGGCATCTGCGACCTGATGTAATTTCAGTCGGGATTCGCTGACAGGCGCTGGCCTAGGCACTGGCACAGAAGTAGATCTAGATCAGCCGACGAATCAATCTGGTGAAGTAAGAGAGAACAAGTTTTTCATACCGGAACTCCCACGTAGGCCTCGGCGATCTCCTTCATCTTCGTGAGCACCATGGAGGAGATTTCCTCCGGGTAGAAGAGGCGGTTCTCCTTGTTGAACGTAACTTCCAGCTTCGGTCGTTTGGTCTCGTCTCCAATGACCTGCATGGTTAATTTACAATATTTCATTGGGAGTGGACCGAAATAATTTCGTTCTATCGACCAAAATTGAAGTGATCAGACATGAAAAAGTCTCGGTGAAGTTCTCCACATCGGCGAGCCTGAGGCTGGCCTCGAGCAAGCCATGCATGAAGGTTTGGTCATCATTCGATTCGTGGGTACAATCAGATCTCGCGCTCGTAATCGTAATCGTAATCTACATCGACTCGGAAATTTAAAAAGTAAACCTCTGGCTCTGTCACAACTACCACCAGTAGCTGCCCACGCGTTGATATTTGATCTAAAAAAATTAAGGGGAGGAAGCAATTCCACTCACCTTGAAGGGCCAGAAGTGGACCGAAATAATTTCGTTCTAGCGACCAAAATTGAAGTGATCAGACATGAAAAAGTCTCGGTGAAGTTCTCCACATCGGCGAGCCTGAGGCTGGCCTCGAGCAAGCCATGCATGAAGGTTTGGTCATCATTCGATTCGTGGGTACAATCAGATCTCGCGCTCGTAATCGTAATCTACATCGACCCGGAAATTTAAAAAGTAAACCTCTGGCTCTGTCACAACTACCACCAGTAGCTGCCCACGCGTTGATAAGTATTTGATCTAAAAAAATTAAGGGGAGGAAGCAATTCCACTCACCTTGAAGGGCCAGAGCTTCATGTCCTTCTGGACGTTGGAGTCATCGACAGTGCGGCCGATGAGGCGCTTGGCATCGAAGATGGTGTTGGCCGGGTTGCGGGAAGCCTGGTTCTTGGCGGCGTCACCAATCAGCCGCTCACTGTTGTCCGGGTTGAAGGCGACGTACGAAGGCGTAGTCCGGTTTCCCTGTAGTAAGTAATCAGAAAAAAATGTATGAGTCAGACACGCTGCTTTGTTTTGGTTTTCCCACACGATTAAGAACTCAGACACAGGTAAGAAGGAGTTCGATGAGGCTAGTTCGTTATACCTGGTCGTTGGCGATGATCTCGACGGAATCATTCTGCCAGACGCCCACACAGGAGTAGGTGGTACCCAGATCGATACCGATGGCGACGTTCTTGGTGTTGGCGGCCATTTTGAGTGTTTTTTTGTACAACTGGTAGCGCGACGTACAACGAAATGAATTAGAATTACTTTGTAGGACTAGCACAGCGAGTACTGGCCTGCGGTTGGTTTAAAAAGAAAGAAGATTGAGAAATTTGTCGGAGGCAAGTGTCGCTTCAGGCTAGGTAGGCGCGCGGTCGTAAGTTTGAGACGTTCAGTTCAAAATCTAATATGCGAGGTCGTGTGGACCGATTTACTTTATGTTTTTAGTTGGTTGTAGGTGTTGTAAGCGGGGGGTTTTCCTCTGTTCATGATAAGGAGAGATCACGGAGCTCTTCACGGGGGGTCAGTATGCCGGGATCCTTGTAGCGGGCGTCATGCATAGTGATCGGTCCGACACACATTCATTGAACAGAGGCTCGGGATCTTCTTTCGGTCACATTGAGGACATCACAAGACATTTAGATTTTTCGGAGGCACGGCGGCACACAGATTCGGCGATGACATCAAGAGAGACTCTGGCCTTTGATTTTGGACACGTTGCGTTATTTGCATGAGATAAACGACAAGTGAGCGACACCTGCAACATTCTGAGTATGTATGGCAGAAGTGGGCAGCTGGGGCCACGCGGTGGTGGCTAACGAGCCGCATCATGCAAGAAGTACAAGTACTCAGAAACATACTACCAAAAAATGCTAGACAGAGAATGCTTCCCAAGTGCACCCATGTGCGCAGAACAGCCACCCGTGAGGGGAAGAACCGAGTTCGGGACTGAGCGCGCTCGCGCAACGCTCGAGCCACTATCTCGTCTTTATTTTTGTTCGTTCTCCTCTGCTGCGCGCGGGACGGAAGGACCCTCGCGCCCCTTTTTTGTTTGCCGTGCAAGTTTGGGTTTCGACAAGCCAATCACGCTGCAGCTCTTTTCGGGCGAAGAGTATCGCGCCTTTGCGTTTCTCAGACGCCAAATTTGGTGTGCTGTGATATGGGGAATCATTCAAATGCTCCCCGCATAGAGGCGAAGGGCATGCGTTTAATGGGCCTGCTGAGACATTGGCGCCATCCGGATGATGCTTGTGCTGTAGCCGAAGTTTGCAGAAAGAAATACCAGGGCGCCCAAAGTGTCTCCACGTCTCTTTCTCCGTTCGATTCCGACTACACACGCTGCGCAGCCGGACCCCCACCGTATTAAGAGCACACCCGGGTTAGAAGTGGCAAGAACGCTAGTACCACTACCATGCAGGTGACGCACGCCGCCCTCTTCTACCTGCACATGTAACGGACCTCCACGTCGTTTCTGGTCGTACTAAAAATCTTGTAATTTTTATTGTTCGCAGCTGTTGCTTTAGTGACGCGCAACTGCACTTCACCTGCGGCAAACTCATCGCGGAGATAATTCGCTCTCAGAACTGCGTGCTCGAGTATGCCCCGCACATGGGACTGACGCCGTCCCGCCCGCAGTGCGTAAACGGCAGAAACCAGCAGAGCGGATTTTTCCCGAACTTCTGCGCCAGGTCCTCGAGGACCGGCTGCCTCCACTGCCACTGCTTCCGCAGTCGCTCCCCCGCCGTCAACCCCCCGCTGAAGATTTGGTCCAATAGCATTTTCACCGTCTCATGCAAGCCGAAACCGAGCAGCAGAAGCGAAAAAACGTACGCCAGCAGGACGACCAAATAATTCGCCCGGCGCGGCGCTCGTCGTGTTCGTTTCCCGCGTCGCGACTTTTTACGCGCGCCTACCTCGTCTGCTTCCGGCACGCTTCTGCTGTGCAGTCGATCCGAAATTTCGACGCGTCGTCCGCCGCTGTCCGCATTGCACGCGACCTCGGTGGTCTGCACTTCCTCATCTCCAGACGAGCTCTCCGATGAGCTCTCATCAGTGACGCTCGAACTCGACAGCGAGCCGTCCCCCCGGCTGGCACGCAACGAACCCCGCCCCGACGGTCTCCGTGGCGCAGCTACCAGGAGGCCGGAAGAGCCTTGCTCACAACAAGCACCATTTTCTGTTTGGTCATCGGCGTGCCGCAGTTGCGCATCGCTGCAGTGGAACACGGCGGCGGCGTAAACGAGGCCAACCAGCTTGAGTAGCATGTCCAGCGAGACGAACAAGAGCCAGTTGAAAAAGAACTTCGCGTTGCCGTGGTGGACGCAAGTCCCCAGAAACGGGCAGTGGTGGTCCCGTCGGAAGAAGCAACGCTCGCAGATGTGGCAGTGATGCGTCCTGCCGCCATGCTGCCGCAGCGCGCCGCAGTGCTTACAGCTGGAGGACGGGGGAGCCGCGGAGGAAGTGCGCTGCGTGGATCTTTTTGCGGAAACCACAGCACCACCACTGTTTTCGAAAGGAGTACTACTACTTTCTGACATCCCGGAGGCACGTCCACGGCGGTCGGGCCCGTCACTCAGCGTAAATGCAGCGGCGCCGTTTGGGGTTTCGCGCGACTCGGCTGTGGGGCGCGCAGCGCATGCCCGACCTCCTTCTGGCATCGCCGCAGAGCTGTCGCAGCTCCCGAACTCGAGGCCCAGAGCCGACGCGTAATGCGCCAGCATCATCAGGTCGACCCCCACGAGCGCTCCGCAGACTGCGTGCAGAAATCGAAAGCGCTTCTTTTTTCTCATTTCGAACGGCAGTGTGGGGGTAGTTCCTGTCGACGCTTGGTTCTCCAAATCCAAGGCCGGTCTCCACACCAGCGACAGAAACGCGCTGTTGGTCAGCGTCGAAGCCGGGAGCAGCCAGAGGTAAACAGCACTGTCAGTCAAAATATCGTGGATCCGCGCCGAAGAGTTCGCCCACTTCTGCGCCGCGACGCAGCCCCACGGCACCGCGAGCAGGAAAACGACGAAGAACGCGTGGAAGGGCCACGGCACTTCGGTGCCTGGTGTCCCCCGGTCCGCAGACATTGTTCTCTTTCGCCAGAGCGCGCGGAGGTGTACCGCCGCCGCCACCAGCGCAAAAAATCCGCAGGCCGCCATGGCCACTTCGTCGTAGCGCATTTCGTACTGCAGGCGCCGACAGCGAATCAGTGGCGGGTGCAGCGTGGTCGCGCCCACTCTGATTCCCGCACCCGAAGACCCCGAGGTCCTTCGCAGCGCGTCCTCGACGACCGACGCGACACCACCGTGGGACAACTCGGTCAGGAACTCCGAGGACGTCGAGGGCGGAAACGCGAGTCCTCCGACGCTCGACTTTGCAACACTGCCTCCTTGCTGATGGTCATTCGGGGTACTGTTCTTGTTTGAGTCCAAAGCCGTCCCCCAAACACTTCCGGATGAAAATGCACTTGTGCCTGCCGCGGGCGTCCTGGTCGCTGCGGGCTCTTGGACGTCAAGCGCGCCCGCCCCCGACACCACTCGTTCCCACAACAGGTCGCCAAGCTTCAACTCGAAACTTCCCGAGTTGCTGTCCTCAACGCACAACACCGACCGCCGTACCGCCTCCAGGCCCTTGTTGTCCCCCATCCGCCTCAGTTCATCTTCCGTGAACGCTCCCCGCAGCGGACTCGTTGTGGCCCCAAGAATATTGTGCCCCTGCTGCAAGAACAGAGGCGGTCCTAGGCCAGACCCAGACATCGCCGACGCGGTCACCAGCGTTGGGCCACCGCCCGAGACCCTCGACCCAAGCGACCCCGCCGAGGACATCAGCGCGACAGCCGAGCGCGTGCGCCGCTTGGTTTTCGACCGAACAGCGGGGGGCAATCCATTATGGTGGACCTCATAGTCCTGATCTCTGGTGATACCAGTGGCCACCCCGGCCTCCACCGAGTCAAACAGCCCGACTTCGCTTTCATCTTCAGCGCCCTGCTGCACACGAATGCGTCGCGACCCCGATGTCGAAGTGCTCCTGTTAAGCGGTCGCGACTCCGACTCTTCCTCGCCCGCTTCTTTCTTACCGCTTAACTGTGCGTGGTAAACTTCTTGTCGGGCAGCGACGCTGGCAGGAGTCCTTCCTGCGCTCGCGGCGTTGTGGGTGGCCGAAAATGACGCCGGCGGGTAGGTCTCCCAGAAGCGAGCAGAGTCGTATTCGTCGAGCGGGTCCGGTAGCCGTGTCGCCTCGCTGCGCATCGTACTGCCTTCGGGGCTGCGGGCGAGCTTGTTCGTCAGGTCCGGCTGTCTCTCGCGCGACGCCGACGCTTCTTCCTCCGCGATGCGTCTAAGGAGCGGCGCGGCCTTCGCGTCACGCTCTTCGTCCTCACTCTGCGGACGCTGCTCGTTGTCCGACTCTGCTGCAGCTGCTCCGCTCTCCAGAAATAAATTTTGGTTCGCAGCTTCGGACGGCGCCTCCGCCTCCTCGAAGCTCGACCAGCCGCTGGCGCCGCTTTGGGAGTGCGCCGAGCGTAACGGCGGCCAGGGCAGGTCCGAGCTTGAGCTTCCCCCTCCTACTCCTGCACTTCGATTTCGCCTGATCGGAACATCGGTGGACTCTCTCACACCGTGCTGCACCACGCGCGCGCTCTTCATGGCTGGGACGAAGTCCACGTCGTATCTGCTTCGGTCGATGAGGTACACCTCCCCCCCCTTGTACCACGTGTTGGACATGGAAGCGTCGACCTCCCCAAAAACGCCTTCTTCTTCGGGGAGCACTCCAGAGGTCGGCGCGAACGTGTACAAGTTCGGGAACAGCGCCGAAGCCGCCCGTCCGCCCGCCGGCGACCGTGGTGAGTACGAGCTCTGCTCGGAGAGGAAGTGCGGGGGCAGCACGTCGCCATCCTCGCCTCGGAGGAAGTCCTCCGCCTGTTCGTTTATGTTGGGGTTTTCCTCCTCCTCCTTCTCCTCTGCGCTGAGAAAATAGCGAAAGAGCTGAGGCCAGCTACTCACGACGCGCAGTGCATCCGCGTACTCGGCAGTGCTGTGGCTGGGCAGCACGCTTCGCAGAAGCGATATCGTGACCGCCGCGAGCCCAGCGGCCGGGCCGTACGCGTCGCACTGGTATCGCCCGATGGGGCAGGTTTTCCGCGGCTCGTCGGAGAAGGGTGCTGCGCCGGGCCGAGACATCCAAAATGCCGTCGAAGGAGGCGTCGCATCCTCACGGAAAGCTGGCGGCGGCGGCGGTTCGTCGTGTTCAGAGTGCTCTGAGCCGAGGCCTCGTCCGGAAGTCGGATCCTGTGCCCCGGGCACCACTCCTCTCCCGTCGTCCGCTCGACCGCTGCGGCCTTCGAAGAACGCGGCTGAAGCTCCGCCGCGACCGAGCTCGATCGGC